>VYZV01008746.1:579674-627313 GCA_013401275.1 Pandion haliaetus
AAAAAAAAACCAGAAAACGTTCAAGCATTAATATCTGCACTTTCAGTTTTAGTTGTTATTGCCCCAAAAGTTCGTTCTGCTGCTTCACTGGTCATTACAGTCCCTTTAGCTAAGCACTGAGTGGAAAACATGTATGCCCTTCATCTGCTTTGCTGGAGAGTCAAGAGGTTTAGATTAGCTTCTTGGCACTTAGAGCCAACCTAGTAGACTTCGCACTGAAGTGACTGAGATATAGTCACATATTCTGTTCCCTTTCTCTGAAAAAAAGGTGTTTCCTTTAGCCAAGGGCTAAAGGGATGTCGGCATGGGAGCATTATAACACTGCAGAGATGGCTAAGTAAAAGCTTAGATCGGTAAAAAGTAATTAAGCACTTAACTGCCACCAAATTCAAAGGAAACAAAGCATGTCTATACTGTTATGAATTCCACCACAAACATCTGAATTGCTTCTGAAAAGTCTAACAGGAGCTTCTATGTCAGGTAAGCAATTTTGTGTTCATGAAGCCCAAAATAAATTTAAACGATCAAGGTTGAACATTATACTGAAGAGCTTCCAAAAGCTGCCGTTAGCTCATTAGGGAATTAATCAAGGTTATCCAGGGATTATTCCAACTCTCTCTTGATACATGGGCCATAGAGTTACAGCCTGTCAGGATGAACTGCAGGGACCTGAAATGAACTGCAGGGATCTAAAATGAGCTGCAGCGACTTGGGAAGACTTCCTGGGATGGTCACCCAAGCACTGACTTACGCTTTATGAAAAAAAAACAGCATGGTGTCTTTTGTGTTGCCTCTGTGTGTATTTTAGCTCACAGGTTTCCAGCCTCTAACCTGGGGATCCTTGGGGGAACTATATTTAAGTAGGCTCTGCAAGATAACCAAGAAAAGTGGCTGCACTGTGACTGATTAATTTGCTCTACCTTCCCTGGAAAACACCAAAGGCACCAGAAACAAGAAAGGGCTGAAACCTCAAGGTTTTAATCAACTGTGATGTTCTGAATGAAGAAAGGAACAGCTTTTATACAGCCCTTATTGTTCTAAAAGGTGGAAAATCATTGCTTTGCCTTTGGGATAGCTTCCAGTGGCAAATGCAGGCTCTCCCAGGTAGCCCACTGACCCCCGAGGTCTCCTCATCCATCCTGTGCAGGTCCACTTTTCAGATGGAAACCAGCCTAGACGGGTTCCCGTTGCCCTCTACTGAACAGCAGCGCAGGGCACAGCTGGTGACCACCAGTTTGGGGCAATGGCTACCGCCAGCAGTATGAACGTAGTCTTGGTGTTACAACCGAGAAGGAGGACACTGAACTGGAAAAACTGAGAATGAACGAGGTCTTGAAAATATGCCTTGTAGTGGAAGAAACAAGGAGCTTAGTTTGGTTTTACCCAGAGGAAGATTAACAGGTGACTCAAACATAGTCTATAAATACTCACATGGGAAATCAACATTTCATAACAAATGCTCCTAAACCTCACAGCAAAGATGCAAGAGCCAGGGAATAAACACTGCAAATTAATAAACCAAGGCTGAGAACAGACTGCACAATTTAGCAAGGAAAGTAATCAACCATGAGTGCAACTTTCCCAAAGTTTGTGGTTAAAGCCCCCTTTCCCCATCCCCGTTTTCTAGATGCAAATCAAGACTAAATTTTTCTCCTAACAAAAAAAAATGTCGAACAGAAAGGAATTCATTTAGGTCCTGTGGCCAGTTTGACAGAGGAGAACAAAGATGCTCACCGGGACCCTTTCTATCTTCATGATCTCTGACGTTGCCTCACCAGAGGCTTACAAATGCCTCTATTACAGTCACCTCCCTGTTCTACTTTGTGTGTCTAAGGCAATGTATCCCCTTCCCCGACAGCCAAACTGCCAGCAATGCTCATATGTCGTGATGTGCTGTCAACACAATCATCATGACACAATGAGGACCGCATTAACTGAACATAATAGCAAAACAAATATCAGGAAGAATACCACACAGGCTGGCTTATTTATTTTCTTACTCAAGTCATTCATTAAAACCCTCACCATTTTCTCGCTTATCAGAGGTCACCATCAAATTTCCAGCTGCCACTGAATTTCCAGGCACAACCAAGCACTGATGAATCCACGAGGTCTTTTTGCCACAGAAATTAAGCCTCGCTTGTGAGCTTTCCCCAATGTCATATTAATCATTTTGACTGTCCTGATTTTATCAGCAGAATCAGAAGTTTTTTTCTTCCTGGTGAACATTTCTTTTAAAGTCATTTTGCTGTGGAAACAAAAAATATTTACACAGTGAGGATGATCGATGATTGGATGACAAAATAAGCGCTTTTTAAATGCTCGTTATACATCTATTGGCATTGGCTCTCTCATTGTGAGCTACAGGCTGCAGTTACGGTGACCCGCACTCTCTCCAACGGAGCACACACAGTAGCTGTGTTTACATTGCTGCAAGAGAGGCCTCCAGAGCCAGTAGGAAAGCGGCACGTGACTTTAAAAAAAGAAAGAACAACAGCAGCAACAAAAAAAAGGCATGTACTTTTTGGCCAGCAGCAGACACTGACTCTGCAAACAGCTGTGCCCCGTACGTGTCTCGGGGGTTAGTTACGGTCCCTCGGCGAGGTCACTGTGCGCACTGCCTGCTCCTAGCAGCCTCGGCTGTCCTGGCTGGAGCGGTGTAAATACATCGCGTCCTCGCACACAGCAGGCTGGCCGAGCAAGGGGGACCGTCACCGCTCAGGGCTTTGCGGGGAGCAGCGGCTGGAGGCAAGGCATCGTCACCCAGGGCCGAAAACAGACCAGCTCTGCTCACGGCTCCACTGTCTGAGGACGCTTTGCTTCACAGCAAAAAAACCCCAACTGTAGCTGGGACAAAAATAGCTGTGATGGGATATGTATCCCACATCCGCCCACCAGTCTGGTTTGCCACACTGCCCCAAACACTGGTGTCAGCGCAACCAGGGAGTGGAAGGGAAGGGATGGAGCAGCCAGGGGCCAGGCTGCAGCAGGGACTTCTTACACCAGCTTTGCCAGAGAGGGGAGGGGTGTGAGAGTGCAGGAAGAGGTGCCAGAAGATGTCTAGTCCATAGATCCCACAGGCCAAGGCTGTGTCCTCTCTCCTCATGGAAGGGGGGCCTGAAAAGCCAAAACAAGAAGAGGCGGAAGGCACCCTCTGCGGATTTGCGGACAACACCAAATTGGGTGGGGTGGTTGGCATGCCGAGCACCTGTGCTTCCATCCAGCAGGACCTTGGGAAACTTGAGGCCAACAACCTCATGAAGTTTAGCAGAGACATGTGAAGTACTGCACTGAGCTGGAATAACCCCAAGCAACAGTTCAGGCTGGGAACCAACTGGTTGAAGAGCAGCCCTACTGAGAAGGAGCCATGGGTTATCCTGAAAGCCAGCTTAAATAGGAGACAACAGTTCCCTCTCACTACAAATGAGGCAAACCACTCCTCGTAATGCAGGAGATCAAGGGAAGTTGCCGTCCCTTCTGCTTGGTGCTGGTGAGACTGCACCTGTTTGAGCCTCCTGTTCAAGAGGGAGGTGGAGATGCTGGACAGGATCCAGCAGGTGAACTACTAAAACACTCGGGGCCTAGAGCACTTCTCCTGTGAGGAGAGCCTGAGGGCATCAAGCTTGCTGAGTCTGTTGATGACAATGTTAAGACTGGATGTAACAGCAGCCTACAAGCTAGGCAAAGGCAGTTAAAAAGTTGATGGAGCCAAACCCTTCACAGTAGCAGCAGTGATTGAGGCAATGGCCACAAGCTGTGATTGGGGGGTTAGATTGAACGCTAGGAAAAGCTTCTTCACCAGAGGATTGGAACACTGGAACAGGTTACCAGACATCTCCATCCTTGGAGGTATTCAAGAGTCAAGCAGAGACATGCTTGTTGACTGAATCCAGGGTAGACTCCAGCCCTGTTTTGGCATGGAGGTTAGATTAGAGACATGCAGAGGTTCCTTCCCACCAGTATTCAACAAGTCTATGAAATCCAGCTGCAAGGGATACTATGGTCCTGACACAGGTTTTACTGTGCCCTGCAGTCCCATTCCTGCTGAAGGCAATGTCCAGGTCTCACCACACAGGTAATGCCCAAGCACATGTGGGATGTTCACAGCTTCCCAGCTTCTGAAGAGACTCATGGTAAAAGGTCTACATACTGCTCTACTGCATGTGCTCTCCTGCCCTGTTGAGACTTCTAAGCAAAAAACATCTGAAAAGTGCTTATTTTTAACTGGAGGAAAGGCATTATTATAATTTGGACCTGGCAAAGCAACAGTGACAAGCAGACACATCCTCTCTGATGTAAACTCCTCAAACATGAAATGATTCCAGGATAATAATTAGACACAGTTGAGCATGTAGAAAGATCTGAAATGCTCCACCCCAGGGCATTTATGTGTTGTAGGACAGCACGAAGCATGAAGAAGTACATTACAGAGCCTTTCATCTCACTTTAAACACCTTAGAGACAGTTTAAATTCCTTGAAAGGAAAACATTTTAAGACCCTTCATGTACTCAAAATGCCTTTCTACAGTCCGTCAGAGAACCCTTTGTACCTTAGCAGAATCACAATTTACAGCTCACAAGACCACTAGTCCTTCACAAATACTGTGACTTGTAAAAACTCAAAATATGAGAAAACAATGAGCATTAGTATTACAATATTTGGTCTTTGCTTCAAAGTGCTCTTCCATCAAATGAGGTTTTTCTTCTAGAAATGCTCTAATTAGATGATTCACACAACAAATTCATAATCAAGAAGAAGATAAACTGGAAAAGGGAGTGTGGTTTTCTTGTATTAGCTACATATAGTCTGACTGTACTTATTCCCAACTGGAATATCCACACATAAAAACAATTTTGCAATGACAGTAATTTGTACAATTATTCTAATAACATGTTATTCCCTTCATTTTTATAAACGAAATTTAAGACTTTTTTATTGTGTTTGCACAGCAATTCTAATAATGAAGCCTCCCAAGTCACCTGCAAGGTAAGGTAAGGTGAGGTGAGTAGGGACTCATTTCCACTAACTAGTTACAAATGCATTTATTTCCTCAAAATTCCTTTCTCTCCTCCACTATCCCAGATTTCCTGCTTGTACAAGGTGTCACCTCTCGTCTCTGCAAGTCCACTGGGGCAAGTTAATACATTTGTATTAACTTCATATGATGGCACACAGCGTGGGTGCACCCTACATGTGCAAATATCCTATCTCCATTAGGTAACAAGCAAGTAGTCTTACCTTAGAGGTGAGGAAACTAAAGGGCAAACTGACTTCCTATCACTGAGACAGTGACAGATCTGTGAATAAATCCCAGGGTCATGAGTCCCAGTCCGTATAGTCTGGCTCTCCTGAACAGCCATACAGTTACGCCAAGGAGAGGCCGTCTCTTTCAAGGTGGGATATGCGGTACTGAAGTCTGCAACTTTGTTTTCTTCTTATGCGTACAGGGATAAACTGAAGAATTGTTTGACAAAAATTAGTGGAATTACACAAATGTAAAAGCCATGTAGGTGGAAGAAGGATCAGATCCTTCATCTTTCCACAGCAGCAGAGTACATTGACTTGTCTTTACAATAACCTTAGTGAGATCAATAGAAATTTGACACTTTTGCTCATTCTCACACAACCCAGAGCAGTTGTACTTGCAGGGGTTTAAAACACCGCTGTTTCCAAATTTTTTAAGACAGATCAGCACCGATGTCAAATCTCTTCAATACGCAAACCACCTGACCGCTGAGGTACCCCTGTGGTGTTCATAAGGACTTCCCGGAGAGGGATGGGATGGCAGTCCAAGGGCATGAACTGTAATGAATATCCTCAGATAAGATGATCCAAGCGACCAAAGCACAGAACTGCTACGTTTTCACTCCCAAACCAAGGCTTGTCAGTTTGTTTTCATAGTGAAATAACTAACCTCACTGCAAAACCCTCCTGGGGACCATTGCTTTAACTTTTCCCATGATGTTGTTAGGCAAGGTCAGTGGCAGTTCAGACACACAGTATTCAGTAACACTAGCTATATCATGGCAAAACCTACCCATTTCTTGTCTCCTTTAGGCTTGATTGCAGAACAGCTGTTGGACCAGAGAAGCAACAGACACTGAGGATATAGTCAAAGCTCACTGTACTGAGCAGAAACCGTTGTCTTCAGTAGGATTCTACCTCAGGCTAGAAGCGCTCCCATACTTCATAGTAAAGACAAGCCTCAGACTTTCAGAGGATGTTTTCCTTTGTTCTACTTTAATCAATCAGTGCCAATTAACCAACATTTAATTTCAGCTCGAGGAAGGAAAGCCAGAAATAATTATGTCCTGAGACAGACATCCCATCAGCTTCTCCAAACCTATTAACCACCTCAGATGAATTGGCAATCAATTAACTGAGATTAAAAGGTCTAACACACAAACCATCTTCTTTATGACCCTCTTTACTCCCATCTCTGGAGCCAGGATGACACAAAATTACTATCCAACCTCTGCATATGTTCATATAAATGGAGCATTACTCTGTCCACAAAACAACTTTTCTGGTTCATCCCAGGACATGGGTTCCTCTAACACTGAAATACAATGTTGACTTGTTCCAGGCTCCCCCTGACCAGCAAACAGAATAAGCTGCTCCTGACATGTCTGTTTATAAGGCATCAGCTAAATGAGTGTATTATCACAGAACAGTTAAATCAAGAGTTATGTGCTATAGGTTCAAGTTGCCGATCGTAAACGAAATTTGCAGTCTTGAAGACAGGTTATTCTAGATGGATTAAAGATGTGAAAAATACACATACTAGTGTGAAATAGGAGGATAAGGTTGCTGTAGTTTTAGGTGCTTACAAGGTGTAGGTCTGCCTGCCTTATTGACCTAATGTAAACATCTGTTTAGGATAGGATGCACAGTGTCCTGGACTCCCTCGACTGTGCCAGTGAGATCCCACTTTCTATAAACACTGGCGATGAATCAGATGACTCCTGCCAAACATCTGCTTTCATTTATCAAAACAACGTTAAGAAACTTGATCGTAGTTTATAAACATCTCTTGGGAAGGGACTTTTCGTAACACAAACAGAAGGGAAGCAGTAACACTGAGCAGGAAGCTGACCCCATCCAGCAGTGTTCAGCTTATAATAACCTGGTGTGAGCAGTAGCAATCACCGAGATTATTACGTGAGACAGCACCGTTATTTTTATTGTGAACAAATGGAATAAACCAAAGTGACATAATCTACTTGGTAGTGTCAAGCAGTCAGATTTACATCTAATCTTCATATCTGCTTTTCAATAGTCTCCATTTATTTGGAGTGCCAAGCATTGTGATTTTGTCATTATACACACCACCTGTGCTTTTTTTCTTCAAATACATGAAAGAAAGAGCTCTTTTGCCTGCAGGTTTCTGGTTTGGACTTTTCTGACCCTAGCAGTGAGTAAAATTACACGGTTTTAATCCAGCAAATCCAAGCATAAACTGCATTGAAGAGTGGTCTTTACCATTGGTGGCAGTTTTCAGCATGATCTGGAATCCATGGGGAATTCCAGAAGAAAACCCATATTGTGATAATATTTACAGAAGGGGAGGGATGGAGTCCTTAAGTAGCTTGCAAATTGCCCAAATCTAAGGAATCAAACAGTAAATAACATGACAATATGGGGAAATGGCTCTTGGTGGATGCCGTCAGAGTGGCACACGGGGTGATAGCCCAGCTCAGCAGCGGGGAGTCGGGAACAACCACAGAAAGAAATGTGCTTTTACTAAAGGTAACTTCTTAGCCAGACCTCTCAAGCTTAAATATTAATAATTTTACCACCACAGCTCTCTCTCGTAGCACTTAGAAAAATCTAAAATCTGATTAACTATGCAGAAGATACAAAGATTGCCCAACCCAAGTGACACATACTGAGGAAGACATGTATCAGATGCCAAATCTCCTAGCTCAGAGGCAAAAAAAAAGAAAGAAAAAAAAAAAAGTGTGTTTTAATACAGCCAAGCAGGAGCACAGAACATGGGTAAAGACAGAGAGCATCAGCCTTACTCACGGAGGCAGTCTGCCAAGGAGATCATAGGAAATACTCACCTGTTTGTTAATGATGAGAAAGCAAGTCTCAAGATGAGAATTTGGAGGAGAGGAAGGGGATTTTATTTTAAAAACGAACCCACTTTCACTCACACCCTCGTACGCATATACTCACAACCAGAAAAAAAAAGAGCCTGTCCATCATCCAGGCACCAAGACATGTGTGTCCAGGATCTTCTCGGGATCCCTCGCAGTGACACAGAGTGCAAGGGACACAGGTCTGCAGTCCTCATCCTGGCTCCTTCCATGGCTGGTGACCACTCACTGCTTTGGGAGGTGCTTTTGAACCCTGGAGCTGACAGCAACTGCCTTCTTTTGTCTCTCCATCCCACCCCACCTCTGTGGGTCATCAGGGCTGACTCACTGCTCTTTCTCTCCTCCCTGAGTGCCTCAAGGCTCCTATCCCAATCTTTATCCTCCTACTATCAACCCTTTGATGGTCTGAGGCTTTGTTTCAGCCTGGGTGTAGGTTGTCATTTGCTGTAGCCCATCCCCTGTTTGCCTGATCCAGCCTGAAGGTGTATTGTTGCCAGCTCCAGCTCAGCCTAGCGCTGCATGGATAAATGTGACCAGAGGTGTTCTTCTGCAGCATCACCTACGGTGATTCAGATGCCAGCAATTGCAGATGCAATCCTATGGCTTCTCTTAGATGGGAGGTCAAATTACAGCAGACTTCAGCCCAGGTTGCTCCTGAGGGGCCTGTGGAAAGTGATTGCACCGAGCCAGTTAGCTGGCTATAGATCTGACTTTTGGGGGATTCCTATCTCTACTGGAAATCAAAACAAAAAAAAAAGTTGAAAACCATTGAATTAGATAATGCAAGAGCCTTCCAGTGGCCTTGATAATGCTATTTGTTGAGGTCGGAAGCTGTGATGGAATTTTTCAATATACAATTTAATCTGGGCAGCCTAAGCTCCAGAAGCAGAGGGAGGAAACCCAGCCACCCTGCAGCAGGGCCCTTCAGGCAAGGAAAGGGAACATTTTCAATGGCTTTTAGAGGACACATTGGCCAAGTCACACCTGTTAACAGCAGTTCACTGGCAGCATTACAAAGCTAGAAGAGCAGTGTCGGGTGAACTGCCTAAAAGGGCAAAAATTGCTCCCTACTCTGCAAGGTACTAATATCTGGGCATTTGTGGGTTTTAACTGCCTCACAATCAGAAGGCAACCTCTTAAGCGTAGGGTTTTAGAGGCCATCCTAGACACAGAGTTAGCAGCAGCTCCTCAGCAGGCAGATACCTGCTGTGGCACTGGCTTCTCAGCAACTGAGGTGTCCAGCAGCAGGTTCTAGGGTTATGCAGTCCTGCCCAGGTAGCAGCACTGCCTGCCCCTGTACCTCCAGGACATAACACACCTCTCCCCTCACCTGCACCAGCAGCACGGGCAGGCGAGCGGCTCCCTCTGGGAACTGTTCTTTCTCCATGAGAAAAAAACCCAGCTTTTTTTTGGTCTTCAGTTTGCTTCTCAGCCGGATCAGTCCCTGGATCTGAGTCCCAGTGTGGCCATGCAACTGGTGGTGCCAGCATGGTGGGGGGAGCAGGGAGGGGAGAAGCCAAAGGAGGGCTGGGGACGATCCTGCCCTCAGCCCGGTGACATATGACTACCACTGAGGGTATAACATAGTCTCGACTCCAAAGACACCAGTGGCAGAACAGCTCTCCACAAACCACTTCAACATCTATCTGCCTCGATGGTGTTCCTTCCCTCCTTGTGCCTGGAAAAGTTTGCTGAAGTTTTCGGCAGATGGCGTCTTCTTTTCTATTCCAGAAAATCTGGAACTTTATTAATAAAGCAAACAAACTCAAGAGTCCTAACCTTCACTGCTTTGTTTCATCTGCTCCCAGTGTCCCAGGGGAAAATAAACCAAAACATTCACTGGCTAGTTCCTGCAGGGTGCAGGAGCAGCTCGCAGCAGGGAGAGGTGGCCTGGAGCCAGGGATCATCCAGGGGACACCACGGCTGTCTCTCCTCACCCCGCACCGTACAGCTCTTCCCAGGCCCTCTGATAAACGTATGTTGTGACAGATCTTTAAAGGTAACGTCCTCCAGTCAAGGGAGCGACACTGCTGTGTCCCCACCAAAGAGGAGCCCATTGAACTTTCTGTCCCTCAAATGCCAGTAGTCTTTTGGTGGGTGCCTTTGATTTTAGAAACTGACAGAGCCCACTTATTTATACTTCACACTCAAATACATCCAACTGTTTTTAAGCAGAAGGCATTGCCAGCCCAAGAAATATAATCTTATCCCAAGGCCTTGAGAAATTAGGTGGCTGTTGTGCAAGTGTATTCCTCTGTCAAAAGCAGCTCCTGGTCAAGGGCACCCAATGCTAACTGACATTGATAAGAGGACCGCATCCCCCGCTGCTGCGCACAGTCCTACTGCTCTAAGTGCATCAGGCCGTATATTTTGTTAACTAAAAAAAAAACACAGCCTGGTGAAAGGCATCATGCAGGCAGTGCCTGAGGCAGAGCTCCCTGCCCATATCCAGGCACCCTCGGCACCAAGGGATGATGGAGACCTCAGTTCAGGCTGTAAAGTCTGCATGCTGGCTTTAGTCCCATGGGCAGCTGCATCGCTCCACACAGGCAGGCATCATCATTTGCACTAGCCATCTTGGGGTCAATTAACCTTGGAGAGCTGAGAAGAGGACAGCAAAGCTCCCCCCTGCAAAGGTGCCTTCTGCAGCATCCGTGAGATGGGGCAAATCTGGGGCGTAAGCGAGGTTAGAAAACAAACCATAATACAAACAGAGCTGAAGGGATGGCTGGATATCATTTAAACATATTTTAACAATAGGAGAAGCCCACGTCTGAACAAGTGTTTTATCTCCCTACAGATATGTAACAGCTGTGGAGGGATCCTGGAAGTGCAGGGAAACAGCAGTGGCTCACCAGCCCCTTGATAACAGGGGCCTTGAAGGAAGACACTCTCCATGTACATGAAAGACCTCCCAGCAGTCATAAATGCTTTGCTAATTTTGTTTTTTTGGATGCGAGGTTTGCGTGGCCTTCTCCTGAAAGGGACCCTGCTAGCACACCACCCTGTGCCTCAGTTTCCCCACCTACACAGCCAGGGTAACTGGGCTGTCCCCACAGGGGCACTGGGGAGATGGATTGGTTAATATTTGCTTAGTGCTCTGGAGATAGCACTATGTAAATCTAATTACATTTTATGCCCTCATGTGATAAGGATGTCAACTTGGATTAGAGAGGATTAGTTGTTAATGCCATTCCTGTACATACTGGTCCCCTCCAGGGCTTTGATTTCTGTTGAGAAGGTTTTTTGCTCTGCTTCAAATCAGCAAGGTCCTCCTAGTTATGCTAATCAAGGAAATCAAAGATTTTTGGTGGATGAAAACAACACTTGGTAGACACCTGGATATGCCAAGCAGAGGCGTGTGCTCAGTGAACGCTGGTGTGCACTCAGTGAAACTCTCTTGCTTTGGCATCCCTAAACCACTGAACAGGGCCGGGGGAAGGGGGTTGAGTGCATCCCCTCCCTGTGCACTGGGCTCCAACCACACCGCCAAGTTACTAAGTACAAATCTAAGTTAATGTTTAGCGCTCGCCTAAAACACAGAGATTGCTGAATGCCAAAGGAAATGTAGTGAGAAGCCACATGCCGGTAACGATTGCAGGGCAAAATGCTACTGAGAGGACATCCCCACATCCCAGCAGTGCCACTCTCAAGGGAGAGATCAGCTCTGCAGCAACGTCCCAGAGCACACGAGAGGGGAATCTGGCTCCCACGCTGCGTGGTGAGAGCCAAGCGACTCACAGGTTTTCTAAACCTATTGCTGTGAGTTTCCATCCCTTCACCTCAGTGACCCTGACTGCCCTCAGAAGACTGCCTGAAGAGCCAAAGCACTCCCCCTTGGTTGCAGAGCTATCAGGGACTGAGCTGAGATCCCTTCCATTGATCCCCTTCCAGTACTCCCGCTTGCTCTGAGCATTGGCTCACCCTTGGCATGGGCTGGATTTCAGCTGCTGACTCAGAAGGAAAAGGGCTGTCCTGTCCCCACCTCCCACTAGCGTGGGTTTGTCCCAGAGGAAACCCTAGATCTGTCACCTATTGATGAACACCCAGGATTAGCCAGGAGAAGGACCCAGGCTCCTCTCAGCAGCAGGAGGGGAAGAATACCACCTCCTGGCTCTCAGCCTCCAGCTGATGGGAGCAGCTTCGGCTCACCAGCACAATGAAGAAACTCAGTGGAAAGGAAAACCTCCAGGGACTTCTCAAGTTGCATTAAATTTCCAGAGACAGATCCCATCATGAACCTTTAGTAGGAACCATCTGCAGCCAGCTATAAACCAGGGAGCTGCAACAAGAAGTGGTGGGAACTGGTGAACAACAGCAAAAGTCTTGCAAATATCCCTAAAGTGTGAAACTGATATTCACCCAGGCTGCATGGTGATGGCCAAGGATGCATGTCAGCACAGGTTAGCAGGAGCATCTACCAAAATCGTGGGAGGAGATGGTCTTCACCACAGCTAAATCTGGGAGCAGAGGCTGACAGCCTGAACTTGGTGCAGCAGCAGCAGCACCCGCCTGAGTGGAGACATGCATCCAGAGTGAAAGGGACCGCATTGCAGCAGATGCTGAAGATGTCGGAAGAGGTTTTGGAGAATGCCGAAATCTCAGCGGTGGTGGAGCTGGGCATTGCCCTGGGTCTAGCCATGACTGAACAGCTTGCTTGGTGGCCCAGTGTCCCAGGCAAGCACAACTTGAAGCCTCAGACAACGTTTCACCACAGCTCCTGCTGTCCCGGCCGTGGGGTGGTGCTTCCCTCCAAGCCTGTGAGCTTGCTGGCCGCAGGAAGTCAGCTGCACACAAAAAGGAATCACAGACATGGGTTTTGCAGTTTATATTTCAATGGGAACAGGCAGCTGTGAGGCTAAACCATGCGTGAAGGAGAATGCGGCATCCTCGCAGTTATACACTGGGAAGTCCACGTTCTCCAAGCAGGGCAGCCCGTCATTCACATGTGGCATTTGGGGGAGGGGTTACTCTGTATTGTTCACATTCAATAATAAATGAGAATATTTTTTCACTTGTTAACACAAATAAAATGACCCCAGTGAAAGGAGGAATCACTGCTTTCGGAAGAGGTTTGGGGTGCAAAGGGCAAGTGGTTGCAGGGCTGGGGCCACATGGGGCCACATTACTGTTGGCTCCTGGAGGAGCTACTCCACACCAGGGAGCTGAGGGTACAACAGGTCAGGTAAGCGGAGATGAAGAAACTGAATTTCTGGGTCCTCTGTGCTGTGACAAGATGCCTGGCCCAGCTGCCTGGAGACCACCAGGCACTGCGCCACGCAGAAGAGCCCAGGTGCCTGGTTTGAGGTTTTCACAGGAATGTTAGAGGTAGCACTAGGGAATTAGATGCCTAGTCAGGTTTTTTTCACTGGGGTTGAGCAAAGGCTGACCAGGGTCATAGGGAGAGGTACCAGGAGCCCTTCACGGTCCCACGAGCACCCATGACAGTGCTGAGAGGGCACAGCTGAGCGAGGACGAAGGTGGCCAAACTTTCAGCCCCATCTCTAGGGCACCCATGACAAGCACAGCACAGGCTGAGCCTGCCAGGAGCCAAGCTGTGCTGGGCTGGTGCTGCTTCTCCAGGGTCAATGGGATGCAAAAGCAGCTGGGGCTTTCTGCTTACCTGGGTAAGCTCTACAAGGCAAATAGCTACCTCCATTTATTTCTTATAGTTGGCCAGAAGAACTGGCCTGTTGCAAGACAGGGACAAAATTGCTGCCACTGTCACGCTAGGTAGGTGCTCCCTGTCCTCCCAGGGCAAGAGGAGCTGGGGTGCAGATGGGGACATCCTATTTAATGTGTGTCTCCAGCACAGAATCCTTAGCTCAGGCCAGTCCTGCAAGGCAGAGCTGAAGCTGACCAGAAGGCTGAATTTTCACTCCTTAAAAAAAAATAGGAAGTCAAGGTTTGGAGGAAAAAAGATTAGTTCAGTATCTGAAACAAGACATGTTCCCTGGAAGCCAACCCATGGCACAACAAGCACTAGGGGCAGCTGCAAGGCGGGTGCTGGGGGACACAGAGCTGCAGATGCCACCAGGGTGCCCTGGCTTGGCGCAGCCCATCCAGACCCTCAGCAGAGCCATCGCCCTGGGGGCCCTGAGCATCACACTCCTTCGGCTGCAAAGACCATCCTCCCTCCCAGCAGCTACTCCAAATGCAGGGCACAGAGCCAAGCTGTCAGGGAAGCCAGCAGGATCCCGTTAGCAATTTTATCAAACTCAATGGTCTTTGGCAGAACATTTCCATTTCAGTGAGTCAGCAGCCTTGGAAAGTGTCTGTTGACAGCAGCGAAGCTTGAGGCGGGCACGCAGGGAAAGGCCCTGGGGACACACACCTGACCCGGCTGCATGGACACCATGCTCAGAAGGAGCCATGCAATGAACCGCGCCACTTTTTGGCCAATTCCCCGCCAGCCTATTCCCTGTCCATCAACAGAAGACCTCGTTCAAGCTAAGTTTTCAGGTTAAATGGACTGACATGCATCAGGTTGAGACAACAGAAGGATTCAGCCAGTGGCTTATTCACTCTTTCAGAGTTACTTTCTCCTTCGCATGCTTGATCAAATCACCAGTTAGTCAAAATTAGGCCTGGAAAAAAGTCAACTTTATTACTCTATTAACAAGTTTTTAATTTAACTATTTAACATTTTTTCTTGCTGAGCCCAAGGTTTCTTGCCCCATCCGCAGAGAAGAGATCATTCCCTGTCTCTGCATTCATTTCTCACATGTTTGAGGGCTGCTCTCGTGTCTCCCTGGGCCCCTTCTGTTGCCCGTTATCCAACCCAGGTTAAGCTTGCTGGGAGTCATCATGTCCTTGCTAATGTCTGGCCACCCTCCAACCTGCCTGCATCTTCCCCGTCCCAGCGTGAAGCCGTCTGTTCTTCACAGCTCTCCTCTGCAAACCCCCAACGCCTTCTTCCAGCAGGTCCTCACACCCTTCACAAGGATTTATGGCCCGACTGTCGCTCAGCAGGGATGGAGTTTCTTACCACTGTTGAAGAGATAGAGGAGATAGGGCAGGGGATGCAGGCATGGGGGGAGCCAGCAGATGGGAGACTTGCTGGGAGCCCAAAAATGCTGCCAGCCCTCACTCCCTGCTCCCTCTCCAGCTGCCGGGTGGGGTGTTTGTACACCAAGAGCAGAGCCGGGTCTTCAACATCAGCTCCCAGCACTTGGACCAGGGTTTCACTTGTCCCAAAACAGGGGACAGCTCTGACATGGATCTGGAGGGGCAAGGCAGGGCTGGGGACTTGCAGCACAGACCAGGACTGTGGAGCCCCTGCCAGGGGAGGGCTTTGTTTCTCTCCCTTCTTTTTTTTCTTTTTTTTTTTTTTTGGTTTTTAATCAGGATGGGTTACATCCTGACTGACACGTCTGACTGACAGACGGCGAGTCTCACCGGTCAGGACTCAGCTGCTCACCTCCCTCTTCCAGCAGCGTTTGCAGGGCTGCAGACCATCATGGCTACAGGTACCTCCTTGCAGGAAAAAGCAGGAAAAAACTGGCAGGGAGTGGAAACAAGTGGCAAGCAGATTAGAAACCCAGCTCCTATTTATAGACCACAGTAGAGAAACTGCCCCTGTGACAGGGCCATCCGTTTAACCCCTTCAGCCCTGAACACCAACCTGCCCAGAGATGCTGAGCCAGCCCCAGCCTGTTCCATGAGAGAGCATTTTGGCACAGGGAACAGGGGAAGTAGGAGAGACCCCACGCCGGGGGGCAGGAGGCAGGTCCAGGCATGATAGACCTTACAGGGGCTATTCCTCAGCAAGGACGATAGGGAGGGAGATGGGGTTATGGGTGTAAAGAAGCTGAGGCACCGTGACAAGGGAGAGAATATCCAGTGTCCTGCTGCACAGCAGTGAGAGCGAGCCAAATATATTTCCTCTAACGGGAAGGTAATCAACAGGTTTTAGGGCCAACTCCAATGCTTCCTGCCTCTTTCATGACCCCTGAGCTTTGGCAGGGTTGCAAGTAATGGAGGCTGTCACTTTGAGGGCCACTGCATATCTATTGCCCGCAAATGGCTGCTGATGCTTGCAGAGGGCTGCTCCATCCCACAGGAGTGGACTGTGGCCCCTAGACCCTGCTGCTCCCCACCATAGTCACCCCAGAGCTCATCAGCAAGAGGACAGCCAGACGCCATCACCAGCTCCCTGCTAAATTCCCAGTGATTTGTTAAATCTATTGGTGTTTCCAAGGAGAGGTCATGCAAACACCAAACCCCAGAGAGTTCACATTGCAAGTGCCCTGTACGTCCAATGGCTGGGACCAGGAGCCAAGAAGCGTGCAGGGTGAGTCCTGGCAAGAGGCGGTCAGTGCATCCCCAGGTCCAGGAGCACACTGGTGCCGTCTTCCTGAAGCTCCCCTTTGACTACTACTCTACCTGCTAGCACTTACAAGTGCCTTTATGCCATATGAAGTCATTAAATACAGAAATTGGGTATTGCCAGTTTGCTTACCTTCCTGTATTCCCAGGTCTGGATTTCACCAAAAGTGGTGGCAAGCAGAGACACACCTGGGGAGGGTGAACTTACTTATGAAAAAAACCAAACCCCAATGTTAGCCCTTGGGAACCCTAAACAGAATAAGAGATGCTTAACTCTGCCACACTATATTAGATTTCAGTGTAACCCAGTTTGTCTGCAGGAGAAGAGAAACAGCTGCAACACTGAAAGAGGATAGATTTATAGTGGATGTAAGGAATAAATTTTTTATGATGAGAGTAGGGAGGCACCAGAACAGGTTGCCCAGGATTGTGGATGTCCCATTGTTGGAAGTGTTCAAGGTGAGGCTGGATGTGGCTTTGAGCAACCTGACCTAGTGAAAGATGCCCCTGCCCACAGCAGGGAGGATAAACCAGATGGTCTGTAACCACCCCTTCCAACCCAAACCATCCTGTGATTCTGTAAAAAAAAGGTGTCATAGCTGCTTAGCCGAGAGTTGGGGTTTGGTACCTGGCCAGCAACTGCTGCACATAATGGAGATCGCTGAGCGAGAAGCTGCTGCATGCTGGACACACACAGACTGTCCCATGTCACCAGCAACGCAGCTCCTGTGGCAGCACCAGCACGCAGGCAGCAGGGACTATTTTTCACTCCATTTCACCTCCTGCAGCTCCAGAGGCTGAGTGGCTCCTTGAGGCCGGCTGGTCCAGCACCGCCCCTACTCCCTGCACAGCGACGGCTGCACAAACGTGAGGCTGGGTCTGGGCAGGTTTCACTGCAATGCTTCATCATGTAAGAACAAAACCTTCCCCCCCCCAAACTCCCCGAGCTATAGGCGTCAGCCATTTGCTGCCTCTGCATGGAGAGACTTTCCAGCTGTTCTCCCACTTGCTTGTGTCAATAGCTATTTTTACAAAATTGCTCTTTACTTCTTAATTGATCTAAATCCTTTCCCTTAGCTTTCTTGTTAAAGGTGGATTTAAAGAGAAGGAGTTCATTATCTCAGCCATTTTTGAGTCATTATGAATTTCATCCCTCTTCATTAATTACTCATTACCCCTCAGCTCTGGAGGGCTGCTTTGTCCCTGATGTGTTTCCGAGCAGCTTCCCCAGCACGCCGTAATCCCCCTGGCCCCGCGTTAGCTCGGTCTGGTTTACGCTGCCTTCGCTTTCCCCTCTACTGCCCGCTCGGCTGCTCCCAGTCTCCTCCGCTCCCAAGCAAGCTCTTGCCTTTTCATGACGCCCAAGCAGCTGTTTCCTGCTGAGCCCTCTGGCCTCAGCCCCGGGTCCCTCAGTTGGTTGAAGCCCCACGAGCATCGGCCCCATGCATCGTGTCTGCCCCAAGAGAGGAGTGCCCATTCCCACTGGCCCCCGTGCCTAACAGCAAGGAGAGTTGCTGGCTCCTGGGTAACAGCTTGGCACCGGAGTTTGGATATAAATAGCTCTTTTTTGGAAAGCAACGGCTTTGCTTGGCCTGTTTCAATACCTGCCAAGTCATGACAAAGCAGCATGGAGAGCGGAGTAATGTTGCGTAAGGGCCTTGGGTTTAATGGGCCAGTATTTCCGAGCCATTGGCTGCAGTCAGATCCCCAGGGAGAACCTGAAACATTTAAGCATCTCCTGTGCTACAGCTGCAGAGGTCCAGGGGAGCACAGCAGCTACAATGCTGTAATCATCCTCCCATCCACACATGGGCCCTGCCTTGGCAGAGGAGGGTCATGCGCAGTGCAGGCACTCAGACAACGACCCTGCTACTGAAACAACCTTCTCCAGCCCATAGTACGTGCACATATTAGCTATAGTCCCATATTACCCACGAATGGATCCATGACTGGGGATCACAGTGAGTGATAGTCTTTCTCTGGACCTAAATAAACACAACCACCCAGTGACTGTCAGCAAGAGACCCCCTCCAACCCAGCCTAATGCTTGGGTTGACTTCCATGCCTGTTTTGCCCCAGCAGCTTCCCAAAAACCTTGCAGGCCTTTTTTTTCCCCCAACACAGCAGAGGATGGAGATTTATGGCCTGTCCTCTCTTCCCTGAGGTCAGTATTACATGCATTTGTGCTGAGCCTCCTCCTAGCAGGCTCTTGCTGGGGCTGGGGTGCACTCACCAGGGAGGGTCTGTTCCCTACTTCATGGATGTGTATGAAAAGGCAAAGGAGGAAAAATGTGTTGAGTTGGTAAAGGGAAGAGAAGGGTGTGCGGTATTTGCTTGGGGAGGGTAAACAAGGGTTGCACAAGCAAGCAATTGGGTTGCATAATCAAAAGCAGTGGAATTACTTAACTTAACAAGTCACCATTGATCAGCTGAGCTGCACTTTCTCAGAGGTTTTAAGCCAAAACATCTTATTCTTTAACTGGAGAAAATTAAAATAAGTCACCTGGTTCAGGAATGCAAATCTGCCAACATGCACTGAGCTGCTCCTCGGCACATCACTCAATGGGAGGGAAGGGGTCACACAATAATTTGAGGGGGATAGCAAAGTGTTGGGCTGAGAAGAAAGCAGCAGCAGTTCAGACCCTCCAGGACAGAGAAATGAATTGAGAATAGGCTGCAAGTGCTTAGAGCAAGCCCTCACACTTGCCAGGAATCTGCTAACTACCTTTAATTGCTGGCAGCAATTCTGGTCCTCCACCATAGGGGAGAGCCCAGCAAAACTGTCTAAGCCAGCAATTACAGCCATTCCTCATTCTCCATCTGTGAAGCAATCATGTGGCTTAAGACAACAGGGAACTTCGTGACAAAGGAGCTACAAGGAACAGATACATTAAGATGGTTCATGGTTCAGTGAACAAACAGCCCCTTCTCAACGCACTGCAGTCCCAGCCCTAAAGGACACACCAAAATCCAGCACAGGAGCCAGAAGACTGAGCAAAAGGATTATTTTCTTCTACTCCTGTATTTCATTTGGAGTCACTGCTCCGGGATGCTCCTGTCAAGCTTTTAACTTGCTGCAGTTGCATCCTGCAAAACTGTTGCCTTCTGCCATACTGCTCCTGCAGCAAAGAGGAACGGCCTGTGCTGGCACCCCCCAAGGTGCAAGTCTTGGCACCAAGGCCCATATTTGTGTATTTTCCAAGGAGATCAGCAGAAGGTCAGACCTGTGCAGTGAGTGCCTGGAGGCACAAGCCATCGCTGGATGAAGACGGCTTCTCTCAGAGGAGCTCTGAGCATCTGGCAATGGTTGGTGATGAGCCAGCAGCTGCAGCTCCATCTTGGCCTTCTTCCTTATAACCTGAGCAACAGCACAAGGGTTTGGTAAAGCCCAGTCACAGGGTACAGAGAGGTATTCTCTGGAGACAGAGTAAGTGAACACCCAGCCCCTTCTGGTCCAACCCTGGCTGCCTGGTGCTCCGGAGGGAAAGGAAACCTCCAGCCATGCAGGCAGCCCTCTGGATGAGTCTTTACACAAAGTGCTAGAATGACCTATTTCTGCATCTGCGGGATGTCCCTCTCCTCAGCCCCCACAAAAGGTTTTGCAAGGACTGACCATTTTAAGCACATCAGTGAAATCCAGCTCCCCAGCTCAGATTATCTGACACCATATTTGCAATGCCTCAGACTTCAGAGCTCTTCCAACTCCCTCAGGGCTGTAAGGCTAATTTAGGCCAGCATCTGGAGTTTTACAAGGCACAGATTAGATAGTGCTCTATTCATTCTCTCGTCCCTTTCTTATAACCACAGGTACCTGGCACTGCTCGAGAAAAACCACATGGGAAGCACTCTGGGAAAAAGCCAGGGTCACTGAGCAAGGGTGGACCTTCCCTCGTACTGCTCTGACACACAGCAGAGTCAAAAAAGACCCTGCCACTATGGAGCTGAGATGGTCCATCTGCAGCAGGGAGAACAACCACTACTCCTCACTCCCAGTTGGGCACCTGAATCTTGATGCAGAAGGGTCCCTGGGCTGGCATGGGCAGTGCTTGGTGGCAGCCGGGAGCGCCAGGGCAAAGGAGATACCAGTGACAGCTGCCGATGCTGTGAAGGGTCTGCAGCTAAACAAAACTATCGCTTGTCTGAAACTTCCCCAGAAAATTGTCAAACTTCTTCTAGTTCAGTAACTAGCTAGAGAGTAAAAAGGACACATAAAATAATGCTCTTGCTAGTTTAACTAGCAGTGCCTTATCCAGCACAGCCAGAACCATCCTGTCCTGAATGCTGGTGCTCAAGCACCATTAACACTCTTTATGTATTCCCCTGTCTGAGAATATTCACACCAAAAGCCTTCCATAGGAAACCTGAACCTCCTGTGCTTTCCTCCTGACTCCCCTGCACCCACCACAAGGTATTTGAGGACCTTTTATCTTTATGCTAAAGGAACAGCATCAAGGTAAAAGTCATACCTTAGGGGATCCCTACTGTAGAGCACAGCTTCACTACAGGTTTTAAACTGCAGTGAGCTATTATTCCCTCAGGATAACACACTAGCACTTCAGCACTCAGACTCCCCAGCCACTTCGAATTCAAGTTCTTTGTCTTTTGGTACCAGGCACAGAGACCCGTGCAGTTCCCAGCACCCCTTCACCTCCCCAAATACTTCATCACCCAAATTTTTACTGCCATGTATTTTAAAACCTCCACAATTCTCTTAACAAGCCTTATAACACAGATATCTTTTAAAGCCCTTGCTCCTTGAGTTAATGAGACTCTGCATGAGACCATCAGCTTTCAAACAGCATATGGCTCTCCAGTTTGTAACATCACAAGAATCCCCTAAAATTACGATTTCCCAAAAGCTTTGAAAAGCTGACTGCAAAGGACCAGCACCCCAAATGATCAGCTGCCCACTGGCCCTACTACCACTCACAGACTGGTGCCGGTAGGAAACAGCCAGACCACAATGCACCCTCTAATTAATACATGGAAACACAGCAGCCAGGGCAGGAATAAAGAGCAAAACCTTTACAAGGAAAGGCTGCTGGAGTGAGGAGCTGCGTTGGATAATGAATCTACTTTAATATTTCTCCCCCAAAAAGAAACCCAAGTTCTACTTATTCTAGGGCAAACTCAAAAGGTTTTATTTTTTTTTTTTAGCAAATTCTATCACATAAATGTTAACAAAAAACATCTGTACAATTGCCATGATACACTCAAAAGTGAAACAAATAAGATATAAATACAGATATGGATGTAACATGACAAAAGCGGAAAAAATAGAAAAAAATACATGCGCATGAACACGGTGCCAAAGTAATATCTCATGGCTGGCATTTTTCAGAGCAGTTTTTACTTCCCATTTAAAACATTGTTAGCAACGTCCTGCTGTATACTACAAAGGTCTATTTTTCTGTCCCTTAATATGTAATATTATGCTTGATAAATAAAGGGATGGGGAGAAAAGGTTTTGATGACAAAGATGCAAGTTACATTACTTATACAGGTTATTGTTAAGCTAGTAATAAGCAATAAAAAAAGACAGTCTCATATTGTATTGTAATCCAGGCAAGCACACATAGTGTACCTTAAGAAAGCCACATGCCTCGACATTTCTGCACTACATGAGAACTACAGTACGTAGACCTGTGGGGCGGATGGATCTGGTATTTGCCCATGCCCACGGAGCACTGGTGCAGCCAATGGCAGAAAAAACATCCACATCTGAGATTTCAGCAACCTTGCAGCCAGGAGCTGCTGTCTGCTGAGAGTTTTTTCCCATTCAGACTTTTAAAGCATGGTGGGCAAAGGAAATACACTTTTTTTTTTCTTTTTTTTTTTTTTTAAAGTTACAAAAAATTGAAGCCCTGCACAATGGGCAGCAAGGAAAAAAAAAAAAAAAGGCAGCTGCAGTAGATGTCTACTGCCAGGAGAATGTGAACACAAGCTTCACCGGTGCGGTGAGGCACTGCCAGCATGCAGATCTTTCTCTGCAAGCGTGCATGGACACTGTGATTTGTAGCCAGAGAGACCTTTATGCTTGCTGAAGACAAAACAAAATGATTGTACAGCTTGTTGAAGTCAGAACACTGGAGATCAGAGAGGTGACATTCAGAGCTAGCCCTTTGAGTACTTCAAAGGAAACAAAAAAAAAAATCAGGTCATTTTCAACATACTAAACAACCTTACTATGTACATTATACGCAATGATTTATAAATACCTAAGCAGAATGCTCTCTACTGTATACAGGTATAGCATACTTCTAGAGTACTCAAAGGATGAACAGTCCTCGACTGACTCATGTAACAAAATTAAGTAGCATGTTAATGAGCATCTGTTGACAAACAGAACTGAATCTGATTCAGAAAGTAAGGCCTGGTTCTACCATTTGCAGCCCCAAGTGTGCCAATAGCATCAGAAAACACAGGCTTGCCGCTGGAGTCGCAGCAGGTTGCACACGTCTTTTCAAGGATGAGCTGTTAACTCCTACTGTAGTGTCAGCGCACGCACCAGGGTCAGTTCAGGGACGTTACAGTGCGTTCACTCTCAGTGCATACTAACAGGATTTTATAAAACATATAAAATCTTTTGAGAAGGAATTCAATTCCTAGAGATTTGCTACAGTGTGCCATTCAAAAAAAAAAAAAAGAAAAAAAGAAAAAAATGCCAAAAAACAAACAGCAAACGGTGATGGATCAAGCTCCATCACAGCTGGGAGGGACTAATAACCATCTGGTCAGCTATGCTGACTTTCTGAACACCAGAACTGGAACAGAAGATGCTGAACTGAGATGGGGAGAAAGACAGGCATAAATACTAAGCAGTTAAGAGTACAAATTAAAAAAAAACAAAAACAAAAAAAACCAACAAAAAACCAAACCCACTACTAAAAATTCAAACAAGACAGCTAACTGCTGCCAACAAGTCGGCTGAGTATTTCCTCAAAAAGGAAAATAAATTTGTGTTAAACTAAAATAATTTGAATAATTCAAAAAATTTAAAAAAAGAATATTCTAACAAGCATACTGAAAGATGTTGAACAGAAATGGTCTATGGAAAGGGAGACGCTAACCATGGAGCAGCCAATATTCCCTCTAGTGAGGATGGCTTTTCTGAGCCTGCGGAAAGACCCTGGGGGAATCCTACCCACCAGGATTGCATGGTTTCTCCTGCCATGACATTACTCATTGGGAAAGATGAGGGAACTAGCCCTGCAGCCAGCAAAAGCCTGGACACATCCCGACAAACTCAGGAGCAGGTCACCTCCTCTGCTCTCACATCAGCAGGGAAAGGGACCAACAGGCTTTAAAGCCCAATCCCGCATAGTCCACACCAGTCCCAATCCCTCCTGAGCTGGGGATTGGGAGGGGAGCTGGCACCAAGCATCACCTCCCAGCATAGCTCCTCAGGGCTGGGGCTGAGACACACAAGGAGGAACTGATGGAAAGGGAGGACGATGGGGCTTTACCCTCCCAACTGCATTCCGCTGCTGCGGAAACTCATGCTCTCAGTACGCTACCAAGGTGTCCCTTCAGCTCCCCAAAGGGGAAACTGAGGGGGCTGGAGAGAGACCGAGGCACTGAGAACAGCGAGGGAGCACACATCCATCAATACAGCTGCAGCCTAAGCTGCAGGTCCACCACCCTCTCTCATCACTGGCACTGGGGGCAAAACCCCAGTTCTGATCCACTGCAGGTTTGGGGTGGGCATGCCTATCAGCCAGGATCCAGCCTAGGGCCAAACACAGCACTAACATCCTCCTCTTTGCCCTGGTTACAGGGAGAGGCAGGGGGAGCTCACCCTTTGCAAACAGAAGGGTGTCCCTTTGGGAAAGGGTGGTGCCATGGGGTATTTGACTGCTGCTGGTTTGGCTCTGGCTTGGTCCGTGTCATCAGGCTGCAAAAGGATTTGCCCCACTGCACCCTCACCCAGAGCACCCCTGCTGACAGCAGTGCCCAGCAAGGGCCCTCCCCACCCCTCCAAAATGCAGAGCACACAGAAAGGCTGTGCATGGGGCTGGCCAGGGAGAAGGAGGTTTCTAAAGGCAGCTAACAGCACTGCAGACTCTTCAGGTACAGGAGGAGAGCTGTGGCAGGCAACCAGCACTGTCCCAGCTGGCTCAGCAGGTGCTTCCACGGGGTCTTTTTGTTCAGTTTCAGATGCCCTTTCTGTTCTCTGGGATGAACGTTTTGCACAAAGCACAAAGGAGTTGTGGGGACAAAGCCATTCACCACCCAACACCAGTGGGTCAGGTCAGAGCAGCAGATCAGCCCTTTGATGCTACAGACTTGAAGAAAAATGCAGCTAGCCTCACAAGGCAGCACTGAGATACAGCTCTGCCAGCTCCCACTGCCCACCCACGGACACACTCAGAGCCTAATCCAACACCCACCCACCTAACTCCAGTGTCCCATTTGCAGGCATCAGTCCCAGAATTGGGTCTCAGGTTCCCTTTGGGGAGTAGCAAGTAACCTGCAGAGTCTTTTGAGTATATGGAAGAGCCGAATGGGTTGGGAGGGGAGAAATATTTACACAGTCAATGAAAGGATCAAGAGCCCAGCTGTTTTGCACAGCACAGCTGGCTGAAGAGCAGTTACAGAGAAATCAGCCTATCAGAGGTCTGTCAGAACTATGTACAAAAACTCAGATGTTTAAAAAGAACCTACTTTTTCATTACTCACTTGGTATCTCTCAGTATTAAAGCATCCAAGGTTGGAATCACAGCCACATCTCCAAACACCTCTCTCCACAGAGAGCCCTGCACATTAGGCAAGATGCAACAGGGAGTACAAAACAGGACCACAAGGCTTTAAGAGGAGAACCCAGCCAGAACGGCTGCAGCTGCAGGGAGAGAGCAGGTAACTAGCATACAGAAACCAAAACTGGATATGAACTAAAACAACAAGATTTGTTTTACCTTTATGTGTATCCAGGTTCTTGGACCCAGTTTTGGAACGCTAACCTAAACATATTTCTGAGATTTCAGCAGGCTATATAAATATGTTTAAGTATGGCTTTCTGTTATTCACTTTTAATGAAGACTGCAACACAGACCTTGATTCCTTTACATTCAATACCAGTAAGATTCTACATAAAAGCTTTTAAGGGACTAAAATACTGATTGCAATAAATATCTGCATGGCCTCCTTAAGCTGATGGAGCGCGCCAGTGAAGATTAGCAGAAAGGTCTCCGAGAGGCACCGTTGATTGCTTCTAAGTCTACACATATGTCCACATATCTCCATTAACTGTGCGTTGAAACATCTGAAGAGGAACTGCTGTTGCTGTTGGTGGTCTGGGCCCTCTTTATGTACAAGTTTAGTAGCTTCATCTGAAAGAAACAAACATCAGGAGAAGATGCCAGGAAAAACAGGTGGACAAAAGTCGACTGCAAATCTTAAAACTTCCATTCTGCAGTGAACTCAGTTTTGAGTGAGCTAACACTGGACTTTCTGGAGGAAAAGCAGAAGCAAAGTTGAGTGTATTTCAGAACAGAGGCAGGAGGGTATGCCTACTCCTACTGAAATTAGACAGATTTAATGGGATTTAGGAAAACCTCTTGCATTTCACTTCAGCAGCCATCAGGTCACAGACCTCAATTCTGCAGCCTGCTTTGGGCAAGCAGGATTCCCACGGAGGTCAGTGGGGCTGCAGACACACTGGCAATTTGAGAGCCACAGTCCTAGGAAACACCCTGAACTCTCCATGCTTTATAAAATGTTCATTTTCAATGACATTTAAATATCTCCCCTAACTTGGTACATCTAGTGAAACTGCAGCTGTTATGACTATATACTTCCTTTGCATGGGTTTGTTTTTCTGCCTCATCACCTTAGCTCCAGATCCTGCAATGACTCATGCACACATTTAACTTTAAACATGCAGGCAGTATGCATAAGCCCAGAAGAATTACTCACATGTTTATAGTTAGTTAGTGGTGGAATAAGTCCGTGACACCTAGGATACTGGGATAGTAAAGTCTCTACAGTATTTTATAGGGGGATTTCCTAACTGCCCACATAGAACGAGGTAAACCTCAGCACCCATAGCTGTCTCTTTCCAGAGCAATTTGGAGGCACAAGTAATTTGTTTGAGGACAAGGCAACTCAATTCAGAAATAAAATCCAAGTGTCCTCAGTCTCAGGTTGTTTTGGTCTACACCACGCTTTCTACCCACGAAAGAAATTACTGCTTCAAAATAAGAATGAAGGCCTCTGAACTAAGTAGTTATTCACGTGCAGAGATCTATTTCAGAAAAAAAATGCAGAATTCATCTTAAAATTGCAGAGAAATCTTGGGTATGATGACTTCAAACAGGAGAAAAAAAATCTTGTGACAGCTTCCTGAGCAGCTCTAAAAAGCAATCAAACACCACCTGCCTCAACACAAAATGCCAGCTCTTGTCTGAAGGACAGAGCTGAATTAGGACTTGCTTTCACTTGCAGCATCATGTCAGAATTTGAGTTTTGCTGCTTGCCTGACTCCAGGGCACAAAGTCCTTTGAAGGGTCACTTGAGCTTGTTCGTGTCCCAGGAGGAAAGACACATCTGCCATGCTATTAAGAGTGAAGCTTTACCTGCATTTCTACCAGCTCTGATCACAAATTGCTGCTGAGAGGACCTGCTCTCCCACCCATCCCAGCCACGCGTTCCCACCACTCTTTGCACTAGATTACCTATGCAGCCACAGAGCAGACTGAAAGCTAATTAATTTATATTGCAGATCTGGTTTTCAGCCAGAGCAGTCAGCTGATCCGACCCACTGCACAGTCACCCCTGGATGCCACACCAAAGGGGCAAGGTAAACATGGCTGTAGTGGGAAGGACCCGCTCGGCGGCAGCTTGCAGTTACACAGGATCAAATATGTCATGACACTAATCCCTGAACCCCATCAAAACTTGCATAGTGGGATTTCACACTGCTGAGCAAGTGCTGTGCTGTTGTAGTGGTGTTTGGCAGGGTGAGATAGGATTTAACAGAGTACAGGGAACTTTACCCAGAGCTACCATGAAGCCACTGGTCTTGCTGCTAGTAGTGCAAGCCATTCAGCTGGCTATTATGAAAACAGCAGAGATGCATTACTCTTGTACCTTGCTTCCTGTGAGTTGTGCGAGATGAGGTTTCAGTTCTTCTCCAATTACTGAATAAATTGCCACTAGGCAAAATACACTAGCTTTACGGACACTGCTCTCCGTATTATCATAACCCTAGGAAACAAGAGAAAAAAAAAAAGGTCAGAAGTCAAACAGCACTCACTAACATCCTTTCAGAGCAAAATACTAAAGAGCTGATGAACGTTTCGCAAATGTGGCTGACTTAACAGATCAATAGAAAGGCCTGCTTAACGTAACAGTTTGCAACCTGAACACTCAGAGTGAGAGAATACAATCACTCAGTACATCCTATTTGTTCCTTATATTATTAATTATTACCATAAAGTTTTAAGTTATTATTATCTTGTTATTTATAGTATTAAGCAACAACACACAGTTTCCCAGCATGAACTTAGGACTCTATCAAATATACACACTCCTGTGTCCAGTTCAGGTGACCGTATGTTATCCGGGATGGTCAGGACTTCTGGGAGGGGAGCCCTCCTGCTCCCAGCTTGCCTTCAGAAAGGTCTTGAACACTGTGCTGCCTCCGTAACCTGGAGCTTTTGAATTACCTATCAGGTAGGAAATACCGTAGAAAAGAACATGTTGAAAGACCCCTGTAGGTGTGCCGGATCTCTGGCAGCTTCAGGAGAACTCAAGCTAGCCACCAGGTCACTCAGCAGGTGGTGACATCAGTCCCCTACTCAGGCAGTGATTCATCACTAAGCAGCCATCCCATGAGAAACACAGACACTGCTTCAGCCTGCGGGATGCTGGCTCCTCTGGATGCAGGGTGACCTCTGCCGGGAAAGCCAGAAGGAGGGATGCAGCACAGCTTGGGCTGTTCTAGCTGCAGAGCCAAAATACACTCTGAAATGACAGTGTGCAATCTCAAAAAGCACTGAACTAGAAAAGCAGGAGACCCAAGTGAGCTCAGAGAAACACCAAGGTATTGAGGACTGAGGTGGAAAAAAGGCTGATCCCAAGCCCACAGCAGAGGAACACCCACAGAGACACAACTCACTGCTGGGAGGACAGACGGGATGCAGAGCTCTCTGGGGGTCCCAACCCACAGGCTCCTGAACTTATCAGATGCCTCTGCTTGACCTGAAGTTTCCCTATGGGCTTGGCTTTTTGCTTATATGTGAATCCCAAATTGCTCCCGTGGGGGCAGGCAGATCCATGCAGTGTTCAGGCCTGCAAAGGCTGCGTCCCAGCAGGTGCTGGGTTGGTAGATCCTGCCCTCTATGCACCAGCAAGACCATCACCCCACCTCTCCATCTGCCAACTTGCTTGTAAGGCAGCAGCTGCTGCTTCTCCCTGCTTTTAATAACACAGCCCAATGGTTAGAGCATTCACTCAGGAGATGATACGGGCTCAAAGCTCTCTTCAGCCTGAGGGTATCGAGATGCAGCACATGGGAGAGTGCCTTGCAGCCCAGCTCTATCCCCCGGCTCCAAGGGAGCCAGGGCTCCGCACTGGGACCAGGACAAGCACCATGACTCTCCCCAGCCAAGCCCTGTTCTTGCTGAGCTGCATGCTTGTGCTCATACTGCTGCTGTCTGACACTCCTTGCCTCTTCACCACTCTGCTGATACCCTCTGCATGGTAAACAAGCCCACAGGTGATTCCCTTCGCACACAGTCCTTCAGCCAGAAGGATCCCAAAATACCTCCCAGACGCAAGGAGTAGATTCCTTCGATCACTATGAATTTCTAACGTGAGGAAATATCACTGGCTAACTAGGCTCTGAAACAAGATCTGTTTTAAGACATGGAAGCAATTTAATCAAATATAACTGTGCTGTTAAAAGCATGCTGCTCCCAAACTTTTCTGGTGCATTGAAGCTCCACTGTTCAGATTGTTGTCTCCAACAATTATGGCTAAAACTTTTTACAACAAAAGTTTAGAACAATACAGAATTGCCTGATTCCCAGAAGTTGAGATTTAAGAAAAGAATTGCAAGAGCTGACACTACAAAGTTGAGTCAAATGCTAGGATGCACAAGGGGAATTTCTGACTTTGCTCTTGTCCTTCCAACTTTTTGTGCTCACAATGAGGAGGCTTCTTTATCCCAGTTCTCCACTGAAGTCTTACGCACCCAAACATATGTCTTTTCACATTAACTGATTTGTTCCTGTCACAGTCTCTCCCCAGTGAACACACACACGCATTCTCTCTCCTCCCTCGCTGCTACCTCCCCTTATTTCCTTCTTGCTTGCAGCCTCATCCCAGCTGCTGGCACTGCCAGCTGCTTGTGCAGGGAAACAGAAGACAACACGACTACAGCCAGCACTGAAAGCTAAATTCACAATGTAAGTCCAAGCTTTAACCCCAGCAAAACCACAGCTCCCCACCCAACCTGAGAGGGTTATAAAAAAGGCCGAATGAAGTCTGCAAGTAGTTCGGTCCTGATTTTGGAGAGGGAAGAGGAAAGGACTAGCCTGCCTGCTAGGGTTCAAATTCAAGTGCAAAGTACAATCAAAGTGCAAAACAGCTCAGCAGAATTAAAAGAGACTACAAAAGATGTATTGCTTGGGATGTACTGAGACAGCATAAGATGTGGCTAACTCCTACTCTCAAATTTATTACATTGCTGCTACCGGCTTATTTAGGAGTCAGGCCAAGGCATCTAATTGTGGAACATACACATAAGAACCCAAGTTTTCTTTTCCTTAACATTAAAAACATCAAAAACTCGAATATAAAAACTTAGAGGGATTAAAACTTTACCAAAGTCTGGCCCCAGAGGGTCCATCATTCTCTGTTAGGTCACAGACCTCACTGAATAGTGGTTTGTGCTCAGGAGCATTCGTGACATGGGGCTCTGTACCTGTAACAACCCAGGAATAATATCGGGAAGAAGCTGATGCAACGATTCCTTGGAAATCCTCTCGATGACTTTCGTCTGCATTTTGATGGCAGCTAAGTTAATTGGATAATCTGCAGTCTGAATGATGGGGCAAAGCACCTTGATGCATTGCTCAGGGTGGATGGAACTCGCCAAGGTGGAAGCAGCTTCTTCAGCAGCTCTGACAACCTGGAATGAAAACAGAGCAAAACCTTATGTTAATGAGGTCACACATCACAGCCAAAACCATCGGTGTGTATTAGGAATGACTGCCAGGAAATGCTTGGGGATGTTCATTAGGAGGCTCTTTCGAGGGGCGACTGACTCCAAGAATTCACATCCTTCACCTCCAGTGACATCTTTGTTCCAGCCAGCAGCAAAGAAGTACATACTGCCTAATGTAACTGTGTCAAAGTTGTGGCTAGTTTGAAAGAGTCATCTGTCACCCAAGATAAATAGGCACCCCCATCCTAGGAAAAGCAAGAGAACGACATTTCTCCAGCCATTGTCAGAGAACCTAAACCCACCAGCTTAGACTTAATACAGAATTTACCTCCTTAAACATTATAATCATAGAATCCCAAGTTGGAAGGGACCTCAAGGATCATCTGGTCCAACCTTTCTTGGCAAAAGCACGGTCTAGGCAAGATGGCCCAGCACACTGTCCAGACAAATCTTTAAAAAGTGTCTGATGTTGGGGAAAATGAATGGCACCATTGCACCTTTTAGTACACATCTTGCCTGCTGAGTGCTTGGGTGCCCAAGTTGAGACACCCATGCCTACACAGATGTGTCCTGCCATTTCCCAGCTAAACTATGCTGTAATCAAACCCAGGCTATAGACACAAGCAGGCTTTAGGGTGTCCAGGACCAGGCAGCTGTGTGCTCAGGACATCTAACCCATTAAGACAGCACTGGGATCACTATAAAACATGGGAGCAAGAACAAGCAGAAACAGTGGTAGCACACACCTTTTGTGACTAGCCCACACTGTAAAGCAGTCGCACAAAACAAGGGCAATCCCAAATTCAATTCCACTCTTAGCCTGAGGGAAGGCAAATCTACAACTTTCACACTCTTCCCCAGCAGACAGGACAGCTAGCTGAAAGAGGAAAGACCCAATTGTGGTCTCTCCTCCCATGGGAGTGCATTCATTTTTCTTTATCCAATTACTGCAGAATGTAACAGGATGGGAAGGCAGGTTTTCTTTTTTCAAGTATCTGTGCTAATTGCCAGGCAACAAAACAAAGCTGCCCCATGGCTGCACTCTTCCTGGCCACAAATCACTCACTCTTTGCCTCTGCGTTCTTGTTTCAGTACAAAAAATGGAGGATGCTTTTGCTCGTCTTCTCTCATTCCCCTCTTCTCAGGGCTTACTTTTAAGTGAGGATAAATCCTGAGTGGACAGAGATGCCCCAGCAGACAGACTTAAATCCAACACCTCAACTCTAAGAAGAAAGAAGCATTCACAAATCCTTGTATTTAGGATCTCCCAGCTAGCCCCATGCAGTCTCTAACTCTGAGCCCAGCAGCACTAACACAGCCTTTAAGGGACACCCTCTTTCCTGATTGTGTGGGATGCTCAGATGCCTAGCACCAGTTCTCTAACTTATCCTAAGCTACCTGAGGTTGTCTCAAGTCGATACTCCGAAACCAGCACTAGGAAATCTGTCCCAGGCAATCTGCAAAAAAGCACATAAATCAAACCACAGGTCTCTCATCACTTAGACTGAAGCTGTAGCTGCTGGATTCTTCTCATTCCCCTCTTCCACACTGGCATGGTATCAAACTATGGGATTTCTATTTGACTAAGGCAACCCATGGACAGATGTAGCTCTATCAAAGCCTCAAAAGAAGGTAAGCTTTCATTATTTTTAATTAAGTACTGTGGATAATGCATGAACCAGGAGTATTTGGTAGTCTACCTCAGTCATTACTAGGACAAGAACGTCTCCCTGCCTAGACTACAAAACATTTTCCAGAAAGATTTAATTGATTTTTTAAGATAGCAGTAGTGAACAGTGACCAGAAGAGATCATCTCCATACACAAAGCCTGCTTCACCCACAGTGTTAGCATCACAGCCACACCATCATTAATCTTCCATTCATGCTGACAGCTACCTCCCTGAAACAGGAATGGCCACAAGATACTTGTACACCCAGGAAATAACAAAACTCATCCACTTGGCTCTTGGCATGCTCTAAGGCAAACCCAACAGTGAGAGTGATCTCAGATACTTCACATAGTACAAATACTGTATGCAGGCAAGGTACAGGCAAGATGGTGAAGCAGACCTGAGACCTTGACTGCTTTTGTATCAGCTATCAAGCTGCTCCATCTACCTCAGGCCTCTCTCAGCAATTAGTTATAACGTTAAAACATATTCCAAAAAGAATGGCAATCCACAATGTGGTCAGTATTAAAAAAAAATTCATCCTGAAAGATCTGTGAATAAGTAACCAAGCAGAACAGAACGCTTGTTTTCCCTCTTCCAGCAAGTTTTCCCTCTTCCAGCTATTTCTCTTCAAATTCTTCTTCAAATTCACACAAGAAGCATGAAAGTTAATATTTTTCCATGTAAGCCAGTACTAGCTTAGAAGGAAGCACTATGTGACTTTTTTGGGAAAGGAGAGAAACACCCAAGTACTTAAGCGAAACCTAATGCCATGCTTTGGCACCACAGCATTGAATTGCTGGAGCAGATGAAATCAGGAGCTCCCAGGAGGTCCCCTGTAAAGGAATTCACTTCTTGGCACTGCAGCTTTTGACGTTGGCTTTCCCAGTGCAGAAATACTGCTACCATCAAGCTTTCCACAAACAATGCAGTGGACTTGGAGAGCCCAGATATCTTGTAATCAACAACATTCACAAGCAAGTCACTAGCTAAAAAAACCCTAACTAACTATTTGGACACAGGCTGCTTGGGATTTTGCTTTGCAACAACTCCAAATAATGTTAGCAAATGTTTTCACAGACACTCTTAGAAAGAACAGCTTGAACATATCACAACTTACTAAAAAAAAAGAATACTTTTTTTTTTAAAGCTTAAATCCTCCTGGTATCCTACTTGATAAGAAAGTAACAATATTTTAGTAGGCACCTATGGTCAGACTCTGTTCTCAAATACACTACTGTAAACTTTAAACAGTACTTGAGTAGGTAAAAAACTCAATGAGTAATTCTACCTGTATTTCAGCAGGATGTGGATCCTGTATGCGTAGTTTACCATGCACATTAAGTTGCAGGTATAAGGCAAGCGTATGAGACAAAAACCTTTTTTCAAAAGCCTGTTACCAATTCCAAGCACAACAGGTTAAAATACAGCTGAAATTTTTCACAAAACAAGCCAGGGTTCAAATAGCAACAAAGGTCACATGTATTTTGCGCATCATAAGGTCAGCAAGAAAAGTTGTAAAGGTGCAGGATTTATTTATGCCCCTACAAAGTCCTCCTTTCAAGAAAGCTGCTCTTTTCTAGCAAGATCTGGCTGAGTTTGCACAGCAGTTGGGCATTTCACATCACTTCTCCCTGAAGTGCCTTCCCTCTGAATACAGAAGGACGTACTACACGTGTCCAGTCGGCTTCCTGCTGATATTAGCTTGTAAATGTGACAACACCAGGGAGACTTCCAAGTCTTCCGAGAGCACATCTGGCAGACAGCGTCTGCATCTAAGCCACACTTCAGCAACCCCCTTAAGCGTATGTTTAACTTTAATAACATGCTGAAGTCTCACTGACGTCAATGGGATTCAAGCATGTGCTTACATGCTTGCTTGAATCAGAGCCTCTGCAGGTAAATAGCTCCTGGCTCCCCTGGAAAGGACTGGCAGGGGACAGGGTGTAAGAAGGGGTAGAGCAATACCAGGTGAGAGAGAGCCAAAAGGACAAGCTCATCCCTGCCGGCACAGAAAGCTGAATGCTACCATTCTGCAATGCAAGTACCAGCCCTGTCCAAAATGTCTTTCCTTCTCGCTTTGGCAGACTAAAACATTCAGCTACCCAGACCGACTCTGCAACCCACGAGAGAAAGCATGTCTCCGAATACTTACACAGTGTGCTCAGGGTCCCGCTTACTTGGTAGTGCCAGAGGAATCAGCAGCATTCCCAGATAGAGGGAAACGCATTATCAAAAGATACAAACTGCCAGGTCATTTGGCAACAAGAACATGCAATTATAGCACAGTTTAGCAAAGATATTTTGCCGTGAGGCACGACACTTGTGTCTTGCAAATTATACATACCATACAATATCAAAAAATCAAACATCTTTTTTAATCAGGACTTTAACCTGACCAGCAGAGTGAGACAACCTTAAAAGGAGTGGAAGAAATGAGCAAACAGCATCAAGCAACAGGTCTTCCTCCCATCTTTGGAAGTAAGAAAGATCAACAGATACACACCAGGAAGTGACAGGAAGGGCTCACACTAACAGCAGACACCACAAGAAGTAGTGGCTATGAAATGCATCCTTTAAATTCAAGAAAACGAAAGGGTGCTGTTCACTACATGCTCAGACTGGGTAACTCATTGTCACAAGAAGATTAAAAATTAGACAAGCTTACTGAAGAAAAAGCAAAGGCCAAAATACACAGACAGGCAGGCAGAACCATTAGCATGGGAAGGCTGTAAGCTTCAGACCACTGGAAGGAGGGAGGATATCCTCAGGGAAGCATCATTGTATGCTTGCTTCTTGCTAGTCACTGTCAGGTAAGGTATCAAGTGAAGCAAACTTTTTTTCTGATGAAATATAATTATCCTCAGTGATCTCAGAAATATGAAAGAAAAGTAGTGAAGTCGTCAAATGATGATGGTACCTGGAATAATTGAGTTCAAAAGGGTGGCTATGAAGCAAGATGTGCAAGACTAGAGAAAGCCTGCAGTGTTTTAATAAAACAGACACTAAGTTGTGTGTAAGGTATGTCACAAACATGATTTTACCTCCCAGTAAAAGCTTAGAGCAAACCATGGCTTGAACTGGGTAGTTTGATATGATTCAACACAGGGCAGGTAGCCCAGGAATGCAGATCTAAAAGATAGCACTTTGCCTTAAAGAAGCAGGTTTTTCTCCTTTCCAAATGTTTAGCTTATGTGCTACACATTAGAGACTAGACTCAGCCTGACTTCTGCTGGTGTAACACAAGCTGTGTTTCTGGTGGGTTCCTTGAAAGACATCTGCAGTGCATTAAGACCTTCCCAGCGAGTCTCCCAAAAGACAGAAATGGTTATAACTTCCACCCAGTTTGCTTTAGGAAAGGAACCATAAAAAAAAAAAAAAAAGCACAAAGCCAGAGAGGTGTAGCACACCGATAGGCTGTTAGCCTCTAACAATGTCTGCCTTAATACTACAAAGGAGTAAGCTTCAAAGCAACAGGTTAGGTGGTCCCAGGAACACGCACATGAAATGCTTTCAGTAGGAGGGGATATGCTGACATGCAGTATCAGGAACAGTCTGATCAAGACAGCCACTTGTCACAGATCCCTTTCTTTTAATAGAAAAGCACACTGGCATCCTCGACATTCTACAACATTTGCTGTACAAACTTTGGATGACAATTCCCACTGATTTACCTGGTTCACAGCGCACTGCAGCCGTGGGATCCTGTTCACTTAAGACAGCCAGAACCAAGACTCCGTCTCTTCTGCATAGTTTCTTCTGCTCAGCTATTACTCTCAGTGCATTATAGATGTTGCACAGATGTTGCTTGCTGCCTGATGGCTGCAGCAAGCAGCTTGTCTGTGGTAATCCGCTCCTGGTCAATATGCAGCAGCTTTCTAAAGGGTTTTGACAGTTTCATTTCTGCTTTGAAGTGACACAAACTACTGGCAAATAAGGAAAGAAAAATATATGTCCTGACTCACCTAAGGCAGAACATGCCAGGTTCATAGGCTACACAGGGCATCAATGTAACATGCTGGGATCTCAGCAGAGCAGCACCTGTACACTTAGATGAGAGCTGCATGTAGGACCATGAGCTGGAGTACTTTACCACAATTGCTAGTTGCACCATCTCTGCAAAAAGTTGCAGAGGATGAGGCAGTGTAGGTAAAACCCCACTGAAAACTTAAGAGGCTTTGTATGCTGTTGTGAAACATCCAGAGCGCCACAGTTTATTAAGCAGAAGAACAAGGTTTTGCTTTCAGGCTTACAAGGTATTCAGCTATGTTTTTTGAGCCAATTTTTGCCATCTAGAGGTGGTTACTTAAAGCCTACATAATCTAAGCTGCAGGGGATGGAGGTTTACCAATACCTAGCCAGGCAAACTCCCATCCCTGAAGGCTTTACAGTCTGATCCAGACAGGAACAAACAATTAAGAACCTGGTTTCAAAGCAGGAAGTGGACTCGGCAATGGGGAGTGCTATGCAGATGAAAAAACAATGTGATTTTTATATGGGATTCAGAGGAGATGAAGTAGATTAGACTGCTTCTCCTGTGCGCTAAATATTTGAAACGTGTTGGGAATTAGAAAAAGCATATAAACATATACTATGAAACATAAACAACTGCCAAACTGCAGCACTTGGCAGCTTCCAGCATGGACTACATATCAATTAACCTTAAAGACTGCGATCATTCAGTGCTTTTCTTCTTTAGTAAGGTACATTTTGCAGAGACCTACACAGATCATACCATCATCAGAGGACAGTTGCAAGTCATCTTATAAATGTCAGAGGCCAGTCTAAAAGCATGTCAGCAAGATAGTAACAATTACCTACAGTTAATGGATAGCTGTGATGTCTTCTTTTTCATGCACTTTTTAGAGGGTTACAACAAAGAGTGTTACATCCCAATTATGCTTATGAACCTTCTGGGTAATAAAAGACCAAAATTAAATATCCAAGACATGGCACAATATCCTTTCCTTACACAGAAAATAGGCATCAGCTAGGTCTATAGGCTTAGTTGCAGAGAATAAACAGAGTGGCAGAGACAGAAGCAGGGAATCAGCTATCCTATGATTTTCACTGTGTAACTGTTTCCCAAGCTAATAAACTACTTCTGTTTTAATATACTGAACAATAAGAACCTATACTCATTTTGCTGGTGTGAATCCGAAGCAATGTCATATCAACGGTATTGGGTCAGCAGGCAGCATCTCTCCTTAGTTACGGGTGAGTAACTACGCTGGAACAAATGAGTTAATATTAACTAATTGGCAACAGAAAGATGGTTCTCTTCCAAATAGCTCCAAACAAAGAGTGATAAAAATCAACAAGATTTAATACCATCCACAACTTCAATTACATTCTAATGGTCCAAAAGTAAGTGAAAGGCATTTACATGTCAACCCCCATAAATATTTACAGTTATGACTGAAGCAGACTTGACTCTTCCCATCACCCCATTAAATCAACAGCATTGAATAGACTGCTATAGTACAAACAGTATTAAAAAAAGCTGAAGTTAAAAAATGCAAACTAAACATGGATCCCAACCCAGAGTCTTCTAGTCTGTAGCCTAGGGTTATGTTAAGTTTGAACCTCCATTGAGGTCTGTGCTTTGCCAATCTCCTGCATTTGTGCTCACAACAAGACATGACTCAGCATCCAACTCTGTGTACCAAGTTTTCCTCTCCTGTGTCCTTGGGAAGAGAAATGGTGCTCTTAGCTGTGCTGCTCTCCTGATGCTAGACCTTGCCTTCAGCAACAGAAGGCAGAAGAGTTCTAGCCATGGCAAAGATCCAACTGTCTAAAGACTTCTGCTTGGACTTGGAAAAACAGCCAATTATCCAGGCATCCCAAAATATCTAAGTATGCTAATACTGCTTTGATATTTCCAGTTACATAATCTGGAATAAAACCACAGACCCTTTTTGTTTCAAACAATCTTTAACTAGATATCAGCACTCAATTGGAGGAGGGGGTGGTATTTGCTGGTTGGTGAATGTGTTGGTTATAATTTGTTACTTGATCCCTCCTGGCCATGCTGAACAGCAGCAATATTGGAATTTGGGGAGACAAATTAACCTTCTTGATTTCCAAAGAACTGCCTCTTAGTACAATGACTTCTTGGAGACAGTACCCGAGATTAACAGTTCTGTACTGTGCTCCTCTTAAAACTCTCTCTGCTTGGTCGCTTTAGATTGATTCTCCATGCGTCATACGTAAGGGAAAATGTGAGCAATAACTTGGGGCAATTAGCAGTAAGAGGAAACTCGGGTAAGAAAGACTGAAACAGATACAGCTCTCAAAAGTGTCATTTTTCTGCTAACTTACGTAGCCTGTTGCACACCAAAGGATCTCAAATCATAAACCAGGATCACTCCTGCCTTCTACAAGGCCAGAAACATAACAAACGCTGGAGTGACCATCCTATCAAGGCATCACTGGCACAAGGATTAACACTTTCCTAACCAAATTATATAGCCACTTTCCTTGAAATAGTTTTTACAGTCTAGAGGAAGATTTTATTTTATGCAGTCTAAGGACGGTACACCACTGCCTTTAATATTGCTCTGATTTAGTGAAAAACGAAAACTGTAGAACAGACCTCGCAGATCTTCCCTCTCCTTCTTCAGCTATTATTTGAAAGTGCCCTTCAATCACAAACTGGTGAGTCTTCACTTAATCCCCTGCTCAGTGTGATCAAGTCAAAGGGCAGCTCCTCCACCCCTCCTGGGGAGAGCAGCAATGCAGTCAGCGGTGCGAGCAAGCTGGAGGGCCACCACAGGATGGGAATTTGTGACCTTCTGGCTCAGGGCTATGAGTTTGACTAACTGAGAGATGCCCAAATCAACTCTCAGTTGATTTTTCACAGACTTAACTGAATCAGCAAGCCCCAGCTACAGGTAAAAATACCTAAAGCATATTCACAGGTATATCTTTAGCATAGCTCAGGTAGATTCCCAAGTGCAGCAGGTTGGGGAACACTATTATTTTCACACTACTGATAGATGATGCCTTTCATGGGCTGCATCATGGTTCTGAGAGCCCCATTTACACAGGGATCACAGGGATCAGAAAAAAACACATACATAGAATGAAAAATCCAGCACCAGTGCCACCACTTAATACAACTGTGCACACAGAACTGTTTAGCAACAGATCGTGAAATGGGAATATACCTGCAGCATCCTGCTATGACAGCTGTCACCCAAAGGTCTCAATGGAGCAGTTACAAATATGATCTTTTTTAATTATGAAGATGTTACGCAAAACCATTGTAAATCAAAAGGCATGCTATGTGCAGCACAGCAGCTACTTGCTGATAGCAATACAGCTCAATTATTCTTCTATAGAGAAGTGCCAGAACTCACATATCTTCATTCCCAGCTTGAGCTTTGCTTTCTCTGTAACAGACTTACTTTTCTCTACTTTGCCTCAGGAGGTACCTCATGCAAATTCTGAAGAACATTTCCATACCGCAAACATGAAGAACACAGTGTGGGGAGTACAGAGTCATGAAGTGTCATGTTTTCAACATTGTTCTTGATTTCTATAAAACACACCAGTCCCACGAGGACAGTGAATTCTGAGAGGCATTAAAAACAATGCCAGAGACAATCTGGAAATGGAAGTTTTGGAGGACTCTCAAAAATACAAAGGGCACTGAGTCAAGGTGAGCTGAGAAGTATGCAACCAGGAAAACTTGCCAATAAAAGGCACTCCTTCAGAACATAATGTTTTGTCTGACTGCTTTATCAGGAAATCAATTTACAACTGCTTCTTATTACTCTGAGCTGAAAATGACAGGAGTGCAAAGGCTCTAAATCAAGGAGAGGAAGGTAGGCAGAGTACGGCAGTCCTCATTCACTAAAGGATTAAACAGTTTCTACTTTTGCATGTTAGCGAAATCCAGCCTGTGAGTTTCTTTCCCTGAGGGTATTTTTTGTTTTGTTGTTTTGATTTTTAAACAGCACAGTTTCTGCTACGCACAGCTAACATAACCTTGTGCCAGTTATGCAATGCTCTGGAGCAGTTTGATCTATACAATGATCTTTTTCATGGCCAAAGCTCTCCAGACAGAGATGCCTAAAATCGCTAGCTTAGGACAAGCCTCTCACAGGGAAGAAAAAGTGTCTTGGATTTCAAAGCAAGGACTTTGGTAACGAAGCCATCACAGACATACAGAGAAATTCATGTGGCATTTTCTAAGTAAGGTTCAGTTCAAACTTGCAACATGCACAAGGTAGATTAAAAGATCCAGCTTGGAAGTCAATCTACAAAGATTGACTTTAAATGGAATTTGAATTGACTTAAAATTGATTCAACCTTCAAATGTTATCATCATGTCCCTTTATTTTTGTTTTACTCCCAAAGAATACTTTCAGTTTTACATACGAGTCCTCTCAAAAGGAAAATGCAATTCACCCTTCCCTTTGCTTCTTCCTCTGCCTCAGCTTCTTTTCAGCAGCATGGCTTCTTTGTCCATTTTCTCCTGTTACTCACCAGTTCCCATCCCAGTTCTCCAACACACGGCCCAATTTCACCATTCAGTTTTCACACACAACTCTGCTTGAACACAGGCTTTGTGTTCTCCAGTACATTTCCTACCCTTACCTGCACAGATGGAGGGAGCACAGTGTCCCCAGTGTGGTCTGCAAAATTATTAAACATGCACTTCTCTACTACAGGGTTTTAGCCTCTCCCAGACAGAGTAAGGAAATCCTGGAAGTCGATAAACAGTGGCCTACAATTCCAGATAGCTCCAAGTCCACTTAAACAGCTCTGTCAGTCTCAACTTTTTTTCCTCCTTGCTTCAGCACGTAAAAATCCTGTCTATTCATACTTGGGAGACTTAATATCAGTTTGCTCTACTGTCAAGATGGGCCAACATGTTTGCCTGTTAATTCTCACAGGTCCTACATTTCTTCAGCAGGTCCACATTGCTTTCCCAGTAGCAACACTGAAAGGCTCACTCACCTCCTTGTGGGAATCTTTATGTGCTTCCAGTGTTTTCATGATAGTCAACTCCGCATAGTTCTTAAACCTTGCTGGCTGGTTCCGTAAGATCTCTCTCAGGACTCGCAGCGCCAGGGCTCTTATTGAATGCTGTGTCAAGAGAAATCCACATTAGAAAGAGTCACTTCTCAAAATTGCAGTTTGAAGTAAATTCTCATGGCTCCCTATGCCACCAGAAATCTTACATCGCTCTACCAGCTCCAGTGGAGCGAGCAGTGTAATCAATATAACTCAAATTCAGAATTGGTCTTCTTGCCTGCTTTTGCAAAAAATTCACATAAAATAACTGTTGTCACAGATAGAAGAAAGAATCAGAATGACTCTACTTCGTTAAAATCCATACTCTTCTGGCAATGAAGGACAAATTTGTACCCAAAGCAGCATGTCTGCATTACATGAATCTACAAAGAAGCTCAGATCATATTTGTTTTGCCCTTCCTCTTTTGCTTAGCTTTGTGGATATCAAACTGGGCTCCATCCATGCAACAAAGCTGTTTCTCATGTACTAATGCAGTAAAATTGACTCCCTTCCTGTAACTCCTATGGACATTATTTTCAAGAACAGTTAAGTCATTGTAGTCAACACTGACCTGTGTTAATCCTTTATATCAAAAGATCATTAGCAGAAGGGATTTAACACCTGCTTCAATTTCATAACTGTTACATTAAGTTTTTGGCCTGTGGCCACTCCAAATAGATTCTATCATTTCAGCAGAGGAATGCTTACTTTACTCTATACTCAGCCTTTAAAGCACATCCTTTGCTATTCATCTGCAAAATTCATGCAGTAGCACAATTCACATATACTTAAAGCCACCATAACTTCTGATACAGTTGTAATGATTTTAAGATCAAACATGTAGGACTAGAGCAGCTCATGCTTATGCTACGAACGACTGAGAAAATGTCAGCTACCTACACTGCTTCAGAATTAAAATTTCTGAACGTGTGCACGCCATATACTTTACAAGGAGTATAAGAAATACAATGGATTTTGAACCAGATGAAACAAAACAAAAAAAAAAGAACTGTGAGTGCTTTGAAGCCTAAATATTGTAACATTCAGATGGAACATGGCTCTGACGTGAGGGCGCAGCAGGGGCTGAGCCTTTACCAAATACCATTGTGCTGCAAGCTGAACAAATAGCCCCAAGTGGAAAAAGTGTAAAACTAGCCCATAAATTACCACTTTGATCAACTATCAAATATAAAGCTGTGATAACAGCACAGCTTTTTTTTTAGTACTTCAAAACAAGATCCCCTATAAAAGCAGTTTGTTCTTGATGATATTTTTTGCAAGAGACAGAGACCTATCCCATAAGATCTAATAGGCTGCATCTTTAAACCACATAGAAAAAAAAAATTATCTATTCTAGGGTACCTTTATTCTCCTTTTTTGGGGAATGGGTATGATACAGTTAAAAGCTTGTAACTTCATCCTAACTCAGAAGCGAACAACTTTTCAAATCTTGATAGTTTTTGTACTAGATTAGAATATAACTTCTTTTCTGATTCTAGTTCAATTTCCTAGTTATTTGTTACTAACACTCCAGAGGGAGGGCAAAAAACTGGGACACGTCAGAGTGTGAGCTTAAAACTCATCATTGAACACACTGAAAACAAAAGCAGAGTTGTCAAGCTTCAAAAGAAAAAATGAGCAGTGCAGCATCACTGATGAGATGCCGTGCAATTGCAGCAGGTTTCATTTAAACTAGTGTGGAGGAACTATCACCCTAGACGAAGCAATGTACAGGAGAGTTAAGACAAAAATCTACATCTCACATCTTTGTCTCCAAGCGTTTCCAGCAGCAAGAGCAGAATGGTTTTGAAATGTTCCTCCCAAACTCCGAGATTATCTTCCCTTGTGATCTTTAGCAATTCCAGGAGAGCTCCTTTCCGCTCCTCCACCCGCTCGTTGTGGTTGGAGAGCTCTTTCAGAAGATCAGCCACCAAATCTGAATGGTCAATGGGTACTTCTAGGACAAATGGCAGCAAATCATTTGGGGAAATAGGGAAAAAGATCAAAGATGCCAAGATTACTAACCCTCTACAGAACAAGTTGTATGTGTAAGGGCCCCCCCTCCAAATGCATCAAATTCCAGGTGGCCTCAGTCAAGCAGGCAAGAGAATCTGACTCGCCCACAATTTCACCTGAGTTCATAACACAGCTCCTGAACCTGCACATGGCTTCTAACGAACCAGGAAGAGATGACGATTGAATTTCGTCCAGTTCCAATAATTACTTCTACAAGATGAGAACTGCCGAAGTTTTTCCCAGACACACACACCCAAAACCAGCGATCACATGTATGACCTTTAGATCAAAGTACAGTGACTCATCAGTGTACTGCAAAAGAATAAAACTAAGGTGTAGCATCACTTAAATGAAGTGAAACGCCAAGTAACAACGAGCTATTGAGAGAAATGTTTCAGTCATAAAGAGCAGAAGGTCCCCAAAATAGTGTCCATACAGATGCATTTAGATGCTTAAGTGACTAGTTTGCAGGAAACTCTAGGCAAACAAAACTGCAGTGTAACATTTTCTCAATAACCACAGATCAGGTTCTGCTGGTACATGAGAACAGAGTATTTCATACCAAGCCTCAACTCAGATGCAAAGTAATACACAACATATGCATGGGCAGGCATGTATCTGAGAGCACTACCCACACACAAATATACCAGAAACAGAGCAAGCTGCCTGCAGTTTTATGAGATACACTGATACAAACCATCCCGAAGCTGATCCATGTCATCATCGAACACTGCTTCCTTCAGGGCAGTCTTGTCATAAGTGTTAATTGTGTCAGCATAAGGATAGGGGTTATACTCTCGAGCACGTGGCCCTGAAAAGGCGCGGGGAGGCTGGGTGTTCAGTAGGGAGGTTTTGTTATCCAGAGCCATCCTTCCACCTTCCACAATGTCACTGCTACCACGGACATCACTGGTAGGCACAGCGAGGCCACTATCTCGAGACACCTGGGGGATCAAACAGAAAGAAAAGACATGAGACTACTCAAATTCTGTGGAAGCCGTAGCTTTTCTGGAGTTCACCCACCAACACAGAGGCATGGAATTTTTTACACGTAGAGCAAAATTTAGATTACCACCTCTTTCCCTTATACAACTACAACAGTTCCAAAAATATCTCATGATCGTACAGCAAAAAGCTATGCTAACGTTCCTAAATCTAAGTTAGTATTACTAAAACTGCACAAGCTAGCAAATATCACAAGCTCTGGAACAGGACCAATTTGCTAAGAAAGGAAACAAAAGCAATATCCACCTCATGAAACTTCACAACCCACTGATAGAGGAGACTGGATGATGCTTAGCAAGCTAACCTGAAATGAACAACAGAAGAGTCCCAAAGAAAAATCTTGGACCAAGAATTTTTAGCTTTGAAGGCTAACTTAATCTACTAATGTAAACTTGTTTGTCCAGATAGGAATCAAAACTGTCATAGAATCATAGAATATCTCAAGTTGGAATGGACCCATAAGGATCATAATTTAAGATTCCCATAAATTTTGAAGTCCATGTATTTAATTAAAACAAATGGCATCTCACTTGGTAGATAATTCTGTCACCATTCATGAAGCATAAGGTACCATGAGTTGTGCATTCAGAGTGGTTACAGATCCTTCCTATATATGAAGTAATAAGCCTGTGAGGGAAACCACCCAGGTATTCCCATTACAGACTTGACTACACACACTCCATGAAAAAGCCATCGCTGAACCATGCTGAGCCTGAGGAACACTAGCACTGTTTCCTTTGTACATGAGACTCCTACAGAAGCCCAGCAAACACATTTCACAGGAGGCTAGAGTTCAAAGAGAGCAAGGGACTACATTAGTGGGACCCCATAATTTAGGTGTAAGAAGCTAGCAACCAATAAGCCAAAGACACTTGCAAGCATACAGCAGGAATAACTGGATTTTGTACACTAACAATCCAAAGCCAGGTTTGAACACAATGTTTTAAAATTTTGCCTATCTGGGGACATTAATCAATTGAATACTTACAATGTCACAGTCTTTCTTTCCGTCACGTTTAATTGGCTCATTCAGGTCCTCTTGACTACGGAAACTAAATTTTTCAATCGCTTCTGTGACTCCACGAAGAGAGCTGTAGATTTCATCAGAATTTAGGTTCTCCGTGTCATAATCCAGCATACTAAAGACCAAACGTATATGAAATGTTACATGTGAAATTGGAATCCATTTTTGACTGTTAACAAAAACAATGCTAAGTTGGAGACAGATGATTTGGTGTACCCTTTCTAACAGTGACTTGTAACAAAACATGGATGGAATCAAAGCAGACTTCAGGTCTGAGTCTACCCTCAAACGGGGCTAAATCTAGGAGGAGCTCCACTGAAATCAGTGGCATTACATCACTAAGTGAGGGGAAATCAGGTCCACTGTTTGTTACATTCCACAGCAGCGAGTGTGCTAGCTTCTGTAAATGGAAAAAAAAAACACAAAAAAACCCCCAAAACCAAACAAACAAAAAAAACCCCCCAAAAAACCTATCCCCAGCATGGTAATGGTGTTATTTAAAAAGGAAAATAAAGAAAATCAATCACTATGGGAACTCAAAGGGTTGTGACAGCTGGTGGGAATGAAATCAATGAAATTTAGGGTTCATAATATATCAAATATATTCTATCAATGGATCCAAATGTGACAGATATTTAAATGGAAAGGAAAATGTATCTTGATCTAAACCTTAGTCTAACATGTCCCATTTTCATTTATAGAATAGTAAAACCAAAACCACTTGCACGATGTCTTGATAAAAGATGCATTTCAGTATTGAGCTTAAGTTTGGGAATTCTCTTACTCAAATCTGATGCTTTCTTGCAGTCTGTCTGTTTCTCAGACATTCCTCAGTAGCACAAAGCCACACAAGTTTTGGGATTCCTTGAGGAGCTATCCAAAATTAAGTTCCATGAAAAAATGCCTGGTATGCAAGGGCAGATGATATGAAAAGATGTGGCTAAGAGGAGAAGCTTGGAGAAAATGAAAAGGCATTATTGGCAGGACTTTGCTCTGTCTAGGAGAAGTTGAGTTTGCATGACAATCAGTTTTCCAAGAGAGATTTAATGAAGAGACCCAGTAACTGAGAACAATTTCTCTGGGGGAGTCTTGGATCTTAGTAGAGCCAGAAGCAAATAAACCAAAAGAATTTGAGACATTTACATCAAGTTGTTTGTCAATAAACAGCAAGAAGTGGCTCCCTACAGGGGTGAATTACTATTTCTTAACAGTTTCGTAAGGATGACAGGATCGGCTTGGAGGAGGATGGCTGAACAAAGAGCTGTGTTCCTTTTCCACAGCAGAAAGACTCCCTGTGAGGTGGGTGGGGAAAAAATAAAAAAAAGAAAATCCCTTCTGAATCCTGGGTACATAGCTATTACTTTCAGGAACTAAAAGTAGAATGTTAAATATCTAGAACTACTGCTTTTTTTTCTGGAAGAAACTCAGGAACTTCAGAGAGAGGATAAGATTGGTTGGTGCTGCCCGATTCCTTCGGGATTAACACACTGAAAATAGCCATAATCCCTGGCTCCCAAGCAACGCGCTCGCACTACACAAGCATTAGCACCATGTATTCTGGCAAAGAAACCAAAGAACAACTCCCCAACTTTAAACAGTGTCTATCAGCCCAGGAAGAAAAAGAAGCCACTTAAAGAACAGACCAAGATCAGGAAGCAAAAGCTGCTTATAAACCTACAGAAGTCAAAGTGTTTAGGGCTTTTCAGACAGCTGAATAACACTAATGCACCGTGATGGCTTTCCAGAAAAAAGTGAAGGAAGTTTTTCGATTCTTTATAAGTATCAGGGAGGGATAGGAAAACCTTTGTTTCATACAATCTCAAAAATATTAATTTTGAGCTCAAGCACATTTAATTCATAGATTTTAAGGGGTTCTTCATACAATATTTAAGCGAGTAATGAAACTGCCATTCAAGAAGGTATACGTGTGACTGTACCCATGTACCCCCACCAAGAGATGACATGACTTACAAAAGGTCACACAATGAAATCCATGGCAAAAACCCCAAGAAATAATCACAGATATACTGACACTAAATCTTCTGCTAAAATCATCGCTTCTTTCCTCAGGGATGAATTTGGCCCTACACTGCTACCAAAGAATAGATCAAAGTATAGACTCTGCAATGCTAAAGGACTAAGGCAATCTCTCAAAGAGCCACCGATCTGATGCATTTTTCAAAGCAAAAAAACCACATTTTAATAAAGATCTACAGAATCCAGTGATTTCATGTGTCAGGAGTAAGCCTGTGGAGGAGATAACATTATGGCTGTGTTCTACATGAACAAAAACTCTA
>VYZV01008746.1:627352-663819 GCA_013401275.1 Pandion haliaetus
CCACATTTCAGGGCAGAGGGTGGGAAAGGCACAAAAGGAAAAAAAATTATGACCCATGCAGAAAACTAGAGGAAAGTCACAGGATGGATAAGAAGTGAGCAGAGATGAGCAGCATTTAGGGATGTCACAACATTATTTTCCATCTTCTGCCGCACTAAAACAATGCAGCTCTCTACAAGTTTATCAAGATACAATTTGGCAGTTTTCCAGTCTGACATGAAATACATTCTACTTCCATAAACTATTATTCAGTTTCCAATCCAAACTATTTGTAAGTGATCAACAGTTTAGCATCCTCAAGCAGTACACAGTAACCCACTTCCTTGCACTTTCGGGCTCTGGGCTAGAATATATGTCAAATTATTGCAAACCTTGGTGTCAGCTAATGAAAGGAGGGAGAAAATTCTCAACTAGTTTAACTCCAAAAATCAACATGGATCTCTTCTGCAGGTGTCTTAGTGTCCTAGAAGACTCAGAATATTGATTTAAAGCTTTAATTCTGCAGGTATTCACAGAGGTATGGACTATGGGATTCTATTTTCTCTCTTGGATGTCACAGATACCCAGATTTTGAGCCCTCAAGCAACAATTTGTTTGCATTTCTTTCAGTAGTTTTTCATTAGGAACGTCTTGCTTCAAGGAAAGACTACCTATAGTCCTTCCTCAGGTAAAAGGTATATTTAAGTCAGGAGAAACCACATCTACAGAAAGCCTGTTGTCAGGGTATAAACTTAAAATCCAAGGAATGTAACACAGAGGTCTGGCAAATTGAATTTGTATTCAGAAGGTTTTCTTGATTAAAACCACTATACCACTTCAGTCCAGTAAACTGATTAAAGATCTGTATGCAGATTGGAACAAAATGTGAAGGCACAGGAGGAGGAAGATATGTCAAAATTAGCAATTGATAACCTCCAAATCTTGTGGAAAATTTTAATTTCAATACTACAAATTTCCAAGATGTTCCACAATCACACTGTGCAAGCAACTGGCAAAGTCATATATGAAAGCTTCATCCTCATTGTCCTATGGATATTCACTACTGCAGATCTGAAATCACTACTGAGCTGTATTTGCCTGTTTGAAAGTATTCATGTGATGCTTGCACAGTGAAGTCAGGTTGTAAGACCTTGCTCGTGCTATCATAACACAACCAGTGCCTGCCAAAAGTGCTCAGCAACTGTGTTCTGCATTGGAAACCAACTGTGAAACATACAACCATTCAAGAACCTGGCAGGTAGGAAGAGTCTGGAAAAATCCACTATTTTTTTTTTCCACTTGCACGCCACATCTTCCCCAAGCAGCAAGCAAGTGGCTGCCTGTCACCTCCGCGCTCTGAAACCTGTCATCATCTCTCTTCCTTTTCCAACCAAAGCCTCTGCAAATCGTTTCCCACATTTGAACAAATACCACAGTGTGAAAGGTAAATAATACTGTGACACCTCAGACAAGTTGGTTTAACAGGTAGCTTGTTACCTGGGAGAGTAAGAGCGTCTGAAAGTCTTGTGGGAAGGAGCAGTGGGGATGGAGTTAGGCTGAGAAAGGGGAGGGGGGTGCTTCGACAGCCCATCTGCACTCCAACCCCAGAACCGACTGCCGTGATCAGAGGAGAAACGAAAGAGAGAAAAAACAGAAAGGAGAGGGAGAAAAAAAAAAAAGAAACTATAATCTGAGTGGCTTAGTGCTGTCATGCTGCCTTGGAGAGAGAGAAAAAAATTAATTGAAACAAAATTTAACAAGAATACTCCACTAAGCCTCACAAGTCATTGTTCTGGCCTTTATTATTCATTTCTACTTTTATGCCTAACATAATGATATGGTGCACACAAAAATAGTCCCTGCTTGTACTAACCAGTAAATTTTACAAATGGATATAGCCTCTATATAAACAACTCTTGAAATACTCTAAGAAAACAACCCCTGACCACACATCTGTATTCAAACTCTAAGCAGCTTTGCAAGCAACCAGATTTCCCTAGAAGAAAGGGAAGTTGGAGTTGATTTTTTTTTTAACAGACACCCAAAGGTAGCTTGTAAAGTTTGGCTCCTGGTGCCTCTATAAGACCCTGCAATCAGGCCCCACACAATCAGCAAACCTTTGCAGGGCTTAAGATCTGATCCTATTTCACCAGATTCAAACTGATCTCAAATATGCAGCAAGTGAAAGTCAGTCTAGAGCGTAAACATATCATGTAAATTGGGGACCTGGCCCACGTCTCAGCAGACAAACCTGGAAAGACTGGATGAAACCAGCCTCTAAGTCGACTCAGATCTCTCATCAAACTTCCACAAGCCCCTTCTGGTTACTGTTTGATCCTGCACCTTTGGATCAAGGCATCCATCCCTGTGCCAATTTGTCTAACCTTTGCTTTTGTCCTGTTCCCTTTATGGTACACGGATTTTCAAAATCATCTTCTAAATGAGAATATAGATGCTTGAGCTGATGGAGTATTCAGGACACCGCTTTGTTTCTATTAAGTTTAAGCACACTGTCTTGGAAAGTCATTTGTGCATATGATATATGTATATATAGATATTGCAAGATTAGAAGCGGTAAACAAGTCAAGAATTGCTCCAGTACAAACAGCAGCAAAGCCAGTTGAAAACTCCTCTGAAGAGTGGTGTCAAGAAATTCACTCGTTAACCAGCAATCAAAAAACATAGCTATTACATGCAACTATTATGGAAATACACCAGACACCCAGACAGCTGATCAGAAGTCTCACAGCTCAGGTCTCACCTACCTGCAAATGGGCCACCAAAAAATGCAGGCTTGTCCTTATTGTATAACGTGGGTGGCTTATTTTAATTCTTTTTCCGTGTCTTGCTCAACTTAATACTGAAACTGTCAAATTTTATTTTTAATGGTATTTTCTATTGTCAGGGAGAAACAAGCATGTAAACTTACACAGCCAAATAAAATTGTTAGCCTTTTATTTTGATGCATTTCCTCCAGAGATCTTTGAAGGACTAAACGGGTTTTTTTAGTAACTGGAACTACACACAGGTTTCTGGGCTACTAATAATAAAGGCAGAAACAGTAAGGCAAACCTATTCAATTCCTTCAATATTCCTACAGAATTCTAGGTGAAAATTCACAACCTGAATGTAACATTTGAGTTTGCAGAAGTTCATTTGCCATTTAGAACAGTATTCTTACACTGGAGGACTTCACAACTTAGTATTTTCCTTTTTGTCCTACTACGTTTACTAAATCTCAGAAGATTTTCTATGTCCAACACAAACTCAAGCCATTCATCTGAGCATTGCCCGGAAACATTCTTTCCTCTCAGTAAGAAGTCTGGGCTTTTTTCTGTTATTTTCAGTCTTCCCAAGTGCCCTCCCCTGCTTTTCTTCTTCAGAAAACATCTCTTTCCTCCATAACTCCTCTCCCCAATAACCAAAACTGTCAAGACAAAAAAAAGCAGGTACCAATGCAGAAGTAACTCACAGATGCAGTGGATATGTTCTAGTGATCATGAAGCAGAACCGGATGGGGCAAATGAAAGCAGGAGAAGGAAGGATGCTGCCCAAGGCCCTGAAAGCACGTTACCCATCTGAAGACACTAACGTCAGGGGATACTTAAGCAGATGTTACCATCTGGATAAGCAAATTCGCTGTCTGCAAATTCCAGTCCAACCAAAACATTGAAATTCTATCCAGAGAGCTCAAATACATGTACACACAAAAAAAATAAAAAAAAAATCAGTCATCTGGAATTCAGTTGTGATGGCAACAATATGGGAGAAATAATGTGACCTAAGGGCAACGGCATGCATGCATACATACATACTATAGAAAGTCTGCATCAATGAAGCCTTGCTGATTACTATTAAAGATATTGTCCACAAAGCATTAGTAATATGGGAAACCAGCTATGCTTAGCAGCATGTTTATATTCCTACAGGACCCAAACTATCCTTTTTACACATATCCCAGCTCCAGAGACGTATATGTCTCTAGATATGACTCCTCCAATCTGTGCATCAAGAAAAAATTCAAAGGAAAGTATAATCCTCAAAACCAAAGCTGACATTAAGAACCAGAGATAATCCTTCAACTCACTACACTCAGGCTGCCTGTACAAGACAGGCATGGACAAGGTAAGCAGGGCCTGCACATGGAGCGCCCCAGAAGGAATGGGCGTATATAACCTCAGTACAACCCTTCGGCAATGGGTCCCATAAAAATGTAAAGCTAAGCCTAGTTTCAGAGGAGAGCTAAACAGAGAAACCCTGGGACTCTCTATCCTTTTACACTGCTATCAGAATGACTCAGGTGTGCTCATTTTCCAAGTTTGTAGAGAGAAAAGTGACATTTTACATCACTGATGAATAGCAAACAAGCATTTGTAATGGAAACATGACACAGAAGCATCTATACCAACTGCAATACTGCAGCATACCCTACTTCACATAACCTGTTAGCACATCTTCCAAAGCCTTTTTTCTGAAGGGAGGACGACCACATGTACTCTTCAGAAACAGAGCTAAATTCTCCCTTGTTCTGTAAGTCAGGACCATGCTCAAACTGTGCTACGCAAGACATTTTAAAGAAGGATGCAGTCCAGCAGAGCATCAGAAGCTACTGCCACTGATTTGCAGTACTTGCCACCACCTTTTCTACAAATGGTAAAAATCTGCAGCTACTGTTACTGCTCAGAGGTCACTTACCAAAAAAAAAGTAGAACTTCTCCCCAAATATTTTAGAGGGCTTTTACAGCAGCTTCCACTTTCACCTATCATTGAAGAGTAACTTTTATACATCACTCTTCAATAACTAAATCCAGCAAGGAAGCAGGACATGCTTCTTGAAAAGACACCTAAATTTCTGGATCAACATCTCCAAGAACTCCATAGAAAATTGAAGAAATGATTGTTTTCTGAAGAAAATTCCTGGTCCACTGCATCAGTGGCAGTTTTGGTCTTGACAATTTAATGGCAGAATGCTCTGGAATTACATGCCCTCTTCTAACTATTCCTTGAGAACATATCACATGGGAAAAAAACTCCAGTTCCTAAACCCAAAATGCTAGAAAACAATAGCAACAACAAAGTATTAAGTGTACGCTGAATGCTTTCATCAATATTTTCATACGTGCATCCTGACATCAAGAGGTGAGAAGAATGCAAAGACAAATTGAAAAGCAGTGAGTGAAGTGGCAAAACACAGTTGTGTCCCAATGGCAAAACCTAAAAAGCATGGTAAAAGGTCATGGATTTATAAAATAAGTGCCATATGCAAATGTGACCAGCAAAGCCACAACATAACCACAGGGAGACATATCTCAATTTATAATTTCCCATGACAGAAAACAGGGCAACAATGCTCAAACTAGTCAAAAAGGAAGCAACATAGTTGGAACCATTCCCCTGAAACTCTACCACTTAATTTCTTAACGAAACCTTTTTTGAAAAAACTCGTAATAGGCAACTCGACCTTGGCTTGCAACCTCTCAGTCTAGTTTTGGATTACAGCAGGTTTAGGGGTCACAAAGGTCTATTTAGATATCCAAAATTTTCTCAGGAAACCCCATGTTCTCCTCATATGCTGCTGGAATTAGTATAACTACTCATTAAAGGCTAAAAGCCCGTGTTTTTCCTGACACAGAGGAACTCACATGTCTAAGCATCCTTCCCAACAGGGTTTAGCAAGTCACGACAGGACTGATCAACAGATTTCAGCGTAAATTACTACACTGTACTACGAAATGTTGAGTGAGGACTGCACATTTCCTTCTATCTCTTCCATGACAAAGGGAAGTGACCTCCCATGGAGAGCGCAGGCAGACAAGAGCAGCAGCTTTTAAGCTTTCCCAGCATGAACCAAAGCTTGTCCAGGTAACAACCTAATACTTTCCTCCAATATCTCTATGGTCCCAGAGCAAACTGTTTAAATTCCTATCTCCTCTGCTCTAACTTTTTATGGTATGAAACATGTACATTCCCAGAGTCCATGTTCGCTCAATACAAGGTTTTGGAGCAGACCAATGTATTCTAGGGTAGCATCTGCAGCTTCAGCAACACACCTGGTTGCAATAGACCTGCTGACCAAAGGATCAGGCCACTATTCTGCTGGTGAACAGCCACAAGGGTGATGTGTTTCAATGCTGAATACGTCTCACAAGTTACCACCTCTGCTTGTTCTGCATCCTCACGAAGTATAAGAGGAAAACAGGAGACTCAGTACTTCTCTCAGTAGCACAAGCACTGTAACTACAGTCAGATGAATTACTGATCACAAGGGCACACCTTAAAAATAGACATAATCTGAAACCCTTGACCTGAAAGTCATCATATACTTCGTGGTATTTGCAACCCCAACAAAACCTCATTTCTAACACTGCCATTTAATATTACCTTTATTGAACCCATAAATGTGATTCTGGAGAAGGCCTAGCTATGAAAGAAAATTAATATTATAAGAAAAGACATTAAGATTACACAGATAACATGAGGACTGGAACACCGAAGTCAATCACCAACCATGTATTATCATGTTCAAACCCTGTTTCTTTGGAGCAATCTACTGTAAACTTTTGGGCTTGTTTTTGCTTTCAAAGTGAGTCATATTCTGCAAATGCACACTCAGTGTTGAAATCCTTTTATATTTTGCAAGTGGTTTAATTAGCCTGCCGCATTACCTTGGAGACAGTCCACCATGGGAACAGTTGGTAGGTGAAGTTAAGGGGCTGGTTCTGCTGCTGGAGTGCCGGGAAGGAGTCCGACCAAGGGTATTGCTGGGGGAACCCTGTCACAGAAGCAGGAAGACAGGGATTAGAAATGTGTTGCAATGCACAGGCAGGAGTATACAACAGCAACAGGTCTAAATATTGCCTTTGTTTGCAATAGACAAGCTTAGTGCAGTTTTGGTTCTGGCTCCTGACCTAGAAATCTGCAGCCATAGTTCATGTAGTCATTAATATGTTCTTGAAGGTACTGCTCTGAGGATAAATAAAAGCACATACGCACTTTTCTACAATCCACAGTACCTGCAATTTTAACTACACAACACATATGGCCTGCAAACATTGCCACAGAAATGGGATTATCAATCCACCAGGCTACCCAGCTTCTCAGACACTATTTGCCAGGCAACAAAGTATGCAGACCATTACCCTGGCAATTTAGCAATTTAATTATGCAGCTATTTTCCGCATTGTCTAAAGCATTCTGATTTGCTTGTTATGAGCATAAGTAAGCAATCTGACTTACCATTTTTCCACTGGCCTGCACAATCATTTATACCACAGCAAAATGAGTAGAAATTGCTCCCAATTCTGACTCTCTTCACGTAAAGTCTAGAGAACCCAGTCCATTTGCCTGGATGCCTAATGCTGCAGTTCTAGCTTATACAAAGGTCTACTTGACCCTATGGAACTGCAAAGATAGGAGGGCTCAAATTCCAGCAAGTTTTGCAAGATTTCCACATTAAAAAAGGCAAAAAATACCCTAATCCTTGCTGCTCTGGCGGGAAAAGAAGTTTAAGAGCACACTTAAATCCTCTACTAACATATTCCTTCAGTGAAAAAAAAAAAAGTAAGAGCTTCATGCAAAACCAAAACATAAGATAATAGGTGTAGACTGAGGAGACCTTGTAGGTCTCAAAGATCCTGCAAGCTTCTTAGTCGACACTATATCTGGTATTAAACTGATTTCAATAATAGTAGTAAGCCCAGAAAATCTCTGGTATCAGGATCTCTGTTTTAGCCAAAAGGTTGTTACTGACAAGATTTTCAAAAGCACCACCAACTTGAAAGCACAAGCCCCACCAAATTTTATGCGCTTCTCAGTAATATTTTTTTTTTTAATCTGTACTGGTTATGACTATATTAAATTTAACAATAACTGAGTTTTTTATTTTATTGGTCCTATAAAAGCAACATCAAACAGAAGCCTCTGTTCCCATATTGCTTCAAGATAACAGTTACAGATAATTCATGCTACTGGACATCTGCAACAGCTTATCAATGAGCTGCTGTCTTTGGTGCTTTGCTGTTTGCAAAGACAAGGGCCTCTCACCACACTGGTGTTACTGGAGTTCTTGAGGTGGTTGTGCAGGAGCTTGGTAGCACCATCCTGGAATGTTTTTGGCAAGGCACCAAGTAACATGGTAAACTCAGGAGTATTCAGTTCAAAGAGAGAAATCAGGACTATTTGTGCTGCCTGAAAAGAAGAAAAAAAAAAAAAAGACCATCACTTTTTATTCTTTGAAAAGAGTATGCATTCTGTTGGTAACGATCCTTACTGTAAATGATATGTGTTCCATTCAAAAAGACTCCCACACTAGGCAAATTTTTGACATGTTCCTTGTAACGTGTCCTAAGGAATTGCTAACTGCTATAGTTAACTTCTTAGTTCATAAAGCTTACAATATACTTTTGCATCTATACCATTAACTTCTCAGGTGTGAAGCATACAGCTATTCACAGCTAGTGAGAAAAATCTTCCCATTGTCCTGTCCAGCACATATTTCAATTGGACAAGTTACCGCAAAAATTTACAGGAAACAAATAAAACCAGAAGCTCAGGTAAGGATGAAGAATCTAGGACTGCAATTTGTCATTCCCATGCTTTCCATTTTAAGTACAAATGGGACTAGTTCTCTTCCCATCCAACCTCTCCTCTTCCTACGGATCTGACAAGTTTGTTTCATCACACAGAATCCCTGCTTCTATTTTCCCACCTCTCCCTGGAAGTCTCACCAGTGAGCCTGTTTCGGCAACAGAAGACTCCATCTCAAGTGGAAGATCTACTGGCATGGTAAGAACCACCTTTCTCATCCATGGCCAGGCTAAACCCCACCAGATTCCCTAAATTCAGTAAGTGAAACCAGGGTACCACTGAAACAATTGAGAATTTTACCATTGATTTCACTGGACAGGGTTTGCCTGGAAGAATAGCTGTCAGAACAAGATCTCCACTAACTCCATTAGCAAACATACAGCTCAGCATATCCTGAACTAAGACAATGGAATCAAATGGGAATGGAAGCAGAATAAATCAGAGTGGAGATCTGCAAGTGTAATTAACATCACACATTCCTAACTAGACTTCCCCAGCAGCATACAACCCATGTGGATTGCACCAATTCTGGTTTCCCCACACACACCTTTGCCTTCAAAATATATGAAAAAATAAAAATTTATTAAAAGAATAAAAATGAAGCAATGATGAAGGACCTCTGATGGTCTCCAGGACTACCTTCTCCAACAGGGGTGTAGCCATTGACCTATCAACTTCCAGAATACATATCTGGATACAAAGCAGTGGCTTAGGCTCACAAAGTAAGCAGCAGAGCTACACATGTTCTTATTTTGGAACAGCATACATACAGCCTTAGGAAGAGCAGACTCTTGTGACTGACCCTTTCAGGAACTTTCTAAAACTTCCTAAAAGTGAAAAATAAGTTTAAAGAAGGTAAAAATATAATTCAGTGCTGTGGCAATAACTGTACATTATTCATTGCCCTCATTAAGTCAAAGAAGGAGTTTTTAGTAAGTAATGTGTTTGTAAAGTTGCAATAATTGAGTGTATCTGCAGTTCCCTGTGAAGTGGAATCCTTTAGCAGATGATGAACTTGGGATACACAAAACCCCTTTCATAGCGGAGGGGAATCAAAGTACCTCATTGTTTCAGTGTGCAAACTGCAATTCAAGCTGTACTGTTACTTCTGCTATCAGCCCCAATTTGCAGTAACACAGCTTTGTATATAAAAACATTTTCCATCCATGAAAGTTTGGTAAGTAACATCCTTTCCATACGGCCAACAAAGAAACTGAGGCACACAACACTCAACAGGCTTCCAAGGACTGCAGCAAACAACAGGTCTTCAGACTCTTCATTCCAGATGGATCGTGCTGCCTCTTGCCAAAACTCTCACTGACTTGAACAGAAACACAGTATGTCATTATTCACGCCACATTAAAGATCTAAGGATGAAAGAAGTGGGGAGGTAATTTTCCCCGTGGCTTTCTTAACTCCATACTCTACCCTCCTCTGACCTGAAGTTTTGGGCAACTCTGCCATGAAGCCTGCCTGGTATCCAACAAGGATGTGTATTTCTGTCCATTTTGATCCAAGAACTTTTAAGTTTTCAGCAGTATAGTATTTTCTGTAATAAAAATATTACTGCAAACAAGAGATCTCAGAACAACAATCAGCATGTTGAACTGAACACAAAGTGACAAGTCATGCCAAAGTACATTCCCATTTGTGAATGGCATGCATATCCTGGATGGTTAGGAAGTGGACATGCAGATCTTCCATGTCAGAACAAGCAGATCTCTTATTCACGGAGATAAAAAAAGCTAGGAAAATTAATCAACAAGGTTCCCAGGTTGAGAGATTGCTCAGAGACTAGAGTATCTGGAGATACCAACTGGTTAAGTCAGGAGCTGCTGAAAGTACAGTGAGGTGGGTAAGGATTTCAGGTGCCTTTGTCCCACATATCTCCCATTGATGGGTTAGAAATAAGGTCACCCTTGGAGACCTCCTAAGTAAAGAGAGCAAAACAGGCACAAGAGCGCATGCACTCTACAGTGTGACATTCTGGAGGTACCTTTCTTGTGTGCCAGAGAGGTCTAAGATGCATCTCACAGATCTGAGCAAAATCTTCACCAAAGCTTCACCAGGAACTTTATGACCCTGTGGCTTCACTTTGAAGCACAGTTATCTAATTGGTACAGTTTAACCCTAACACACAAACACTAATAGCACAGTGATGTGATACAGGAGTATCTGAGGGAAGTTTCAACTCCTAGAAGTAACTTCAGTTTTGTTCCACTTTTTTGTTTTGGCTTTAATGAAAACAGGACTGTGCCCACCCACCCTCTTTGCACAAAACACAGCTTGTCCTTAGGAGTGTCTGCCAGTATTCTGTGTACTCGGTGCTCTTTGGTAGCTTTGCTGTTGCCTGCAAATAGGTCATTGGGCTTTGAATGATGTGCTGAACAGTTGCTCACAATGCTTACAATCTTATGTGGCCTGAAAGAAAGCAGACCTATAGTCTATGCTTTTTGAAATAAAGCCAAGTACTACTACAGCCTAGGACCAGTCCTCCAGTAGAGCCTTCTTTTGAAACACTGGAGTTCCGTGGATTAACCTTGGCTGTGTTCTTCTTAAATAGTCTTCAGCCATCCAACTATACTTCTAGGTCTATTTCAGGCAAAAGCCATTATCTGAAAGTTCAGCCATGATTTCCCACTTTAGATTTAACACACAAAGGTCTTGGTCCCTGCTACCATAAACCAAGAACACTATTGCTACTGACCTCAAGAGCTGGAAGGTCCATGCTAGCTTGAAATCACATTTCTAATATGCTCCAAGTTTCACTCTTGTAATACTTCCCACTTTTAATACAGTTAATTTTATTTCACTAAGGAAGAGTATCAGGAGTAGCATTTCTACACCTGTCTTAATAGTTATATCTGGACACACTTGATAATCCTCTAAGTTTCATTTAACTAGTATATATTTAGTCAAAGGACATCTTTTACAGATAATGTTTCTAAGAGTTTTAAATCTGTGGGTTTTCAGCTTGTGACAAACCAGAGGACATTTTCATAATCTCAGAATCACTGGTCATTTCTGAAAATCTTGGCCCTTGTTTCATTAGATTACTCAAGGAGTAGATAGATTTAAAGAAAGCAATAAAAAACTTATTTCTGTACACAACATACAAACATTCTCCATGCAACACTCATGCTTGATGATGTATAGTTTGAAGAAAGAGTTATATCTGAATTTTCCCTTGCCTTTGTGTCCCTGTACCATTAGTATGGAACACTAATCCATCTCCTTGCAGTGACATGTAGCATAGACCCTACAGATTATCTAATCTTAATGAAGCAGTTCTCTGCTGGCGTGAGCTGGAGAAACTCTAGTGACTTCAGAGCCTGACTATGCTAGTGAGACGATCTGGATCCACATCAGGCTCTTGAATCATTTGCAAAGGATCCCTTATGTAACTTCATTATTTTCCTTATAACAATGCAGCGAGGGATCAGGTTCCACAAGACAGTAGCAGCTCCCAAAGTTTCAGAGTTAGGTCAGTGCAATTCATGCTGTCCAACAGTCAGCTGCTGAAGGGACACAAATGGTTAGCAACTTTTGGTTTTTGTTTTCACCTAGACAGTGGGTGTTGGCCAGATTTATCAAAATCTGTAACCTCTGGAACTTGGTTGAATTATAAAAAAGTCTCTTTGAAATTATTTGGGTTCATTAAGCAAAAAGATCAAGGCTAACTAGAAAAATCCATTGATTTTAGAAAGGAAATGTGGTCAGTGACCTAAGCTTAATACAAGTGCCTTATGATTGCTGTTATCACTGGTGGAGTAGTCCAAGCAGAATAAGTAGCTAGTTGCCTGAGCTATATGAAAGCAGTTTTCAAGTTACTCAAACTTCTACTGGTGATGGGCTCACAACATGGGCAGGCCCATAAAAGGAAAGTACCTCATACCCTTATTGTTTACAAGGGACTACAACAAGAGAGTTAATAGAAAAAGCACACCAAAGCCAAAAATTACTTCACAGACACACTTTTTTCAGGCTCTCAAGTCAAGGTCTCTCTACACAGCTAGACAGTTGAGTTGAGACTGCAAACGCAATTAGTGTGATTAGTGCACACAGCTTTTAGTCTACCTGTTTACATTTCTCTTCCAAGTTTCCTTCACCGGGCCCTGACGAAGCTGTAGTTGTCCTAGCTGGCAAATCCTCACCCACCCAACTATGCATGGTCTGGGTTTGACAAACAGGAAAGTTGGTATTATTTAGAGAAAACACAGACTTCAACTAAATAATCTAAACAGTACATATGCTATCTTTTTGCAGAAGAGTTTTAATCAGTTGCTTAATTTCAAGTAACAAAAAGCATTAATATTTGATTTAACCAGAAGAGCATTCCTTTCAGCAGAGGGCAGCACTGGCTCAAAATTAAGTTCAGCCACAACTCTCAGACTTACAGATCATCCCTTAGTCCTTCTACAAGGCTTTTGCTTTAGCAGCCTCCTGAGGGCCTCCATAACCTCTTGAAAACCTCTGCTGAGGTGCAGAGCCTAGGCAGTGCTGTACCGAGATGGCACTTGCATCTGGCCAGCCAGGAGTAGGGGAACAGGTGCTTGCATCTGCCCACACCTATCCTCGCAGGCACCTCTAAGTTCAGAGGAAGAAGCAGTTAAGAACTTGCAAACTCCTGACTCCAGTCTGGACATCAGTCTGATAGACCAACACTGTCTACAAATGCCTTTTATAATGTGATCAGTCTGGGGAAGATCCACACTAACATCTACTCACTTTTGACAAACATAATCTTACTCTGTACGCATCATTCATTTCACCATCCAGTCTAAGGCAAATGTGGTTTTAGTAACTTAAGGCACACTGGAACAGAGAAGCTCGCTCCCTCTCATGTCGCTTTGAATTATACTGAACTGCACATGAAATATAGATCCACTGAGATTGAGAGGCATCAGTGACACATTAGGCAGCTTGTATTAGCAGACATTGGCATAGAGCAACACTTTGATTCTCTGATGAGTGTAGCTGATGTTAAGTGAGTTAATTCACAACTACTGAGAGTGTTTGCAGGCTCTAAACAAGTGTTATTTAAGTATACTTTCCAGCAGACAATCAAGTGTTAGCTGGCACTAAGCTAACAAGCTATCTACCAAACCAAATCTCCTGCTTGCTCCTTTTTCAGGTCTAGAATCAGATGAGTATGGACATCCACATTACTGATATGGTAATATGAAGCAGAATGGCTTCATCAGTTCATACATAATCCAAGCATGTTAGCTTGAGCACAAGTTTTTCAACACACAGTTTTCCCAAAAGACTTCTATTAGAATATGCTGTTTACATCCACATCCTGAAAAGGAAGAATTTGTTTAACAGATTTAAATACAGAATTCACATACAAATTAAATCCACATTGCTATTGTGTTTATATAGCACATACTCAATATATCATGAAAGGTTTTTACAAGTCACGGATGGTTGCATTACATGTGTCAATGGCATCTCAAACAAGTGCCAGCAAAAACTATGCAGCATTGAATCATCACATATTCGGATTACTGTTCTATAATGGATTATGACTCCTTACACATGCTGCTGTTTTGTGACCTGGGCACAGCAAAGACCATGGCAAAAACGTTCATTACTTCTGGAAAGCTGGTTGTTACCCCATAAATCAAGCTGATGAAGGCTACTCTGAGTAACTTTGCTCCTTATAAAATGCCATTTGTTGCAAAATCAGGTTTCAGGGCTAGAAACAAAGGTTACATTTCATTAACAACTGAGAAACTTTCATTATAAACCTGGCATGATTTAAGTCTGAATTCTGAGGGGGAGGTTCCCACATATAAGCTAAGAAAGAAGAAAAGCTACTGAAATAAGATGGTTTGTAATGAAAACATGCACAGAGTTAATCTGCACAGAGTTTCAAAATGCTAGAATAAGTATGGCAGACTTACCCATCACAGTGCAGAGAAAACAGCCTATGGTCTATTTATTGGGTGGCTCTACATTGTGTCATATAAATATCACCTCTAATCTTGATTTTCAAAAGAGATACATCACCTATACCTATGTAGGTGTGTGTGTACTTATATAAATGGCATGTACATACAAACATACTATGCATAGACACATAATATAAGCATGAGTATACACATTCTATGAAGCAATTTCTTCTTATATTGTATTATCATGCACTAGGTCTTACTGTTTCAAGCAAACTGAGAAAATGTGCTTATATTACAAACTCCTATCATCTCAAAGGATACTAGACGGCTGTATAAAGCGAAGAGATTCATTCTCAGGGATCTAGCCCAGCACCATGTTTCCAACAAGCACGTGATGATTTTATGGCCACTAACATTGGGAAAATCCATTTTCCTTACACTGCGTACACTAAAAACATTTGGGCTCTCATAGCTCTCTAGCATCAAATTCAAAACAAAGAAAATGACAGCTACTATTTTGGAAACACAGCTAGGACACAGAGATCCTTTTTGTTCTAATAGCATTAAATCAAGTAAACACTGAAGTCCACCAGGTGCCATTTTTTTATATATTACACCATTTTTCCTAACACTGACTACATTTAAATGCCTGAAAGGAGTTCCTCTGTGCATTTAGGCTGAGTTTGACTTCTTTAGGAACATTCTTTGGCTAAAGGGCTGACCTCAGCAGTATGGACGTAGTCCTGTTTAAGACTTCATAAGCCTGAGATGAAATCCTAAGGCCTGGTTCTCTGGTAACTTGGCTCTTCATGGAGTCCAGACACACAAATCTGGTGTAGGAATATTGCAAGAGTGCTCAAGAAGCCTCTGACCCCAAAAGGCAAGGGCCTGTGAGTGAAATATTAAAACAAGTTGCCATTCAAAAGCATTTCTGCAAACCTCCTCTTTGCCACTGCTACTGTAACAGGCCATGACCAACATTTTATCGCCCAACACCAGTAAAGATGAACGATGCCATTTCAGCTCACTAAGAGTCTTTGGGAGTGCTTTTACAGTGAAGCTTCTGACCCAGACTTACTCAAATCAGCCTGATGCTAAAAGCTCCAGGAGAGATTTTAGAGGTCTCATGGCATCACATTGCAAAGGACCCCAATTTCATTTCCTTAGCAGTATTTGCTTTCCTGTCTATCACTGGTCCTCCTACAGACATCACAGCAATACTTTAAACAAACTTGCCCTGGGCTTTATTGATAGATATGATTTCTTTATCAAAGTGACAACATCAATATTTCTCAAGAAATGACATCTAGGACTACTAAAGAAGTAAATACATCTTCATTGGCTGTTTGAGAATATGAAGAATTTGTTGACCTGTTGCTTTCTCTCCAGAATCTTCCTTATCTTCCCATATAATTCAGAAACAGTTTCTCAGTTAATCAGTTTTAGGAAAAAATCTGATCCCAAACTTGTTTTCTTTGGACACATCTAGACTTCACCTGCAAACCAGTGGTGCCAATCCAAGGAGAGCCCTAACCCTAGGTAGTCTGAGGGGGACTTCATCTTCATGCAAACCACAGTAACACATGCACTCCCCTGGGCTTTTTGATTCATTGCAACGGTTCTAGTTACTTACCAAGTCCCATCCACTGTCTGTATTCAAGGGCAGCTTGGCCAAACTCAGTAACGAGCGGGACAGTTGAAAGAAAGTTTTCCCAGTTACATAAGTGGAAGGCAGAACGTGATGTACACGTGACACAAGGCTGCCCATAACGTGTAAAATAGCATTCAGGCTTGTGAAATAGAACTACTGTAGGAATGTTTCATCAACAGAGAAGCCAGTCAGGGTATCTGGCACAAAGGAAAAATTTCTTCTTCCCTGAGGATTAGTAGTCCGAATGACGATCAGGCAATACAGATCTTGTTATTTATCATTAAAACTAGAGCTTGTCTGATTAACAACACGGTAGGCAATGTCACTGGCCCTTCACCTCAGAAGGCCTTGCTCCCCTTCACCCTGTACAAGCTCCTTCTAAACACTGAGATCTTGTGTGCCTTCAGTGATGACTCCACCCCCTCAAATGCTGAGCACTCATGTTTAATAAAAGTTTCCATTCCCTCAAGCCTTGGACAGCAGGCTTCTTTAGGCTTTGGCCAGAGTCAAAGCAGAAGCCTCGTTCTCATTTCTGTTCTCAAATGGATGGCTCTTTTCCAAGATCAAAGTATTCTCCCACACAGAGCCCAAGCCTGTCATCCAAATTCAATAAGCACTTTACCTATGTAAGGATTGCGCAGTAGCTTTGCTGGCAATATTAGTGATAACATGGTGAAGTTACTGACTTAATGCCCTCAGACCAGTCATAACAGTATTTCCATTGCCACTGTGTTACTTTTCTGTGTCGTAATTGACTGGCTTTTGTAAAATTATTTCATCAAATCTTAAACATTTTCCAGGCAAAAAAAAAAAACAACCCAGAATTAATGCCCTGTTACAGAGAGGAATAAACGAAAGCAGAGGAAAGTCAGGTGCATCACACAAGGTTAGATACTACTGCAATCAAAATTAGAGCTCAGTTATCTGAAATCCTGATCTGTGCCCTGCCCACTGATATGTTCTGCTCGGGCAAAAAGCAGCAAGCCAGCTGTATGTGTGGAAATTACCAACAGGTGCTCTCCTTCCACTGGAACCACATCCCATCCAGGCCTCCACACAGTGCCATGTGACCTGTTCCTACCCAGTGGCTTTTGTTCAGCACAGAGGACAAATGTCTTTCACCTTCCTCCTAGCACTGCTTGCAGGAACTAAATCTTAACTTGAATGCAGGGTAAACACCCAGAAGTATTAACAATCTTTAAAACAAGACAAATATTTACCCATAATACACTGCAGATCACCTTATTTTAAACATAAAACTTGACAATAATTTTGACCATACATAGTTCATGGCTACTATCAGCAGCTTAAACGGCTCAGGTGGAGTTTGTTGGAAGTTTTGCCAGAGCTCCGCAAGGCTTTGAAACAGAAGGATGAACACCACACTGAACACCCACTCCCAACATCCCACAGCTTCACAGCAAGCAGCCAGTTTTTTCAGCTGCTGCAGATACTCTTCACTCAATTTTGCATGCAGCAATGATGACCCCTAATGGTGGAATGTTTCTTCTGTGAGCACTATGCAGAGATTTTGCTTTTTGATGTATATTTCTACTTAAATTAATCACAACTTCCTCTCACAGGCCGCCAGGCTAAACTGCTTGAGGTTTGCTTGAACTGTAACAGAGAAGCAGCTTCTTTGCCTGTTTAATTCTTTCTGACTTTGTACATGGAAGCATCAAAATAGAAATACATTATTCCAGATCTAAGTCCAGGATTTAAAGCCATCCTTTTTTTCTGAGGCAGACTATCTTGCAGAAGCAAATTTCAGTCACACTGGTGTGAATAATCTCTGCAGAAAATCTTCAGAAAAGAGGATGAGACATTTTTCTCTAGATCCAACCAGCTGTATCCCAGAAAGCAAACAACATACACCCAAAAAGCTTCTTTGAAGCCTTGTGTCAGCTATCAGATAATGCTGCAGTTGCAGCACCTTTGATACCCAGTGATCTTTCAATCAGAATCAAATAATCACTAATAGCAAAAATAATTTTATTTCCAAAGTTATAAAATAATGTTATTCTAGTATTAATTCAACATTTTAAGAGCACGTAGAATGTAAAAATCTCATGCAATTTTTACATTCTGAAATGCTTAAAGTGTTTTGGTTTTTTTAAATCCAAGTACATCTCAGTGCCTTAAACTCCTATTGGAATCTATTTCTACATCTGGGCTGGGAAGAGAAGGTAGTTTTAAATTGTGTTACAGATGCCAGGTACATAAAGCTAAGTCTCACTTTTCTCTTGGGAGAGATGAGTATCACTCTCTGCCCCATTTTAGCTTGCCTGACACTTGCATCTAGAGCAAGATAAAGAACAAGGTAACTGTAGTATCCAGGCCTGACCTAAATGTGTCAATTTTTTCCAGGTTGAGATAAACACACAGCTCTTAAGAGTTGAGAGCCCATGGCACACAGAAGTTGTGCCGGATTTCATTTGAGTCTACAGAGCACAGAGCCTTTACCTAAATAAACAAAAACCTGGAGATATTTCCAGACTGCTCAAGAGAAAGTACATTTTCAAACTATGATCTCATTTTGCGCGGTAATAGTAAAGTCACATGGCTAAGTACCTACTAGAAAAAAAATATATGAAGACATGCTTCAGAAATGTGTCTTCACTGAATTGGCAAAGTGGTCTGGACAGTAAAGTATGTAAAAATCCATTTTTTTACATTAGAAACTAATCACTGAATTTTTCATTACCTTTATGACCATTTTTTGTTGGGTTTGGGGTTTTTTTTGGAAGAACAATAATTACTGAGAATGCTTCATCATCCTGGCTTATTACCTTTCTCACATCTGAGCTCTTTGGTTCTGTTGTCCAAGTTATAATTCTAGATACAGCAAGTCTTGTCTCACTGGAGTTCACAAAGTCTGTTGGATCCATCTGTCTTGCCAAGGACTCAATATACTTCAGGATAGCAACTTTTACCTGAGAAGTGAAAAGGGATTTGTTAAGCCCATGTGCTAGCAAAGATGGATTCATCCCATAATAAACAGATACCACTACAGATTGACCAGACTTATGTCCCATGGGGGGGGGGGGCGGCGGAAATCACTGTGACATGTCTCTATGTGATGTTTTGAAAAATCAAGAGCAACTTTCTACCCAGGACAAATTGTGTAGCAAGAGTCCACAATGGTATATCAGAACTAGCTTGAAATACATGTGTCTGCTTGTGTGTTTGCATAAGCAAATCAGTACTCCACCATGCTGTTTCCACCAGCAGTTATTGTTCCAGATGCCAAACCATAGCTTTTGGTCTCAAATGAACTTGATGCTGGAGTCTCCAAAGACACAAAACTTGGGAGACTGAAGAAAGAACATTTGAGTCATTTGGCATCCTGTATATTCCTGTCTCTGGAAGATAAATGTGTATGACTGAGTTTACAGTGTTTATATAGCCTTGAAACAGCAACCTCCTGAAAAACATTCTGCACAATATCCCTTTGGGAGGATTCAGTAACAGAAAGCTCTGATTTTTTGATTTTTTTTATTATTATTTTTATTTTTTTCCCCTCCTTTCTCCAAACCCTACACATGCTACATCTGATCTGTGCAACAAGTATGTTAAGGTGTGCCTAGAAACCCAACTTCCCAGCCATTCAGACAGGGTCTGGTCCCTTCTGTCATGCACAGACAGGTTTACTTCCCACCAAGACCAGGGTGAAAAGGAATTTTCCATGTCTAAACTTTAATACGTGCCAGTGTGCTTAAAGCCCAACTCTTACTGAGTTGTGATGAGTTACAGGGCCCTATTTTAAAGATATTTAGATTTATTAAAATGGAGAACAAGAGAGTTAATCAAGGTTGCCAATATCATTTATACATAATGCACGTACTTAGAATAAGTTATCTTATCATGAGTTATGCTTTGTGGTATGCCTGACATGGCAAGCTAAGACAACCATGTTGATGCTTTAGTGAAAAGGCTTTTGATACTGACCTTCAGGTTTGGTGTTTGGGTCTGATCTACAATAAACCTCATCAAAATATTAAATTGTTGATCAAATGGAAAAGAATCCCTGTCCAAGGAAAACAAAGGCAAAAATGTAATGCAACAGATTTTCAGGACTAAATTAACTTGATACATTAAAGCTTACACAACAGAATTCGACACCTATCATGCTTTTCTCTTAACTTTACCATCAACCAGAGAAACTCCAAGTCCAAGGATTAGCTAGTTATTGATTTAATACCAGAGAAAAGTGCTAAATCAATACCTTTACACACTGTTACTCTATCTGCTTCCTGTACACTTACCCAGCTTTTGGCACATCTGTCCATTCCTCCTTCATTTCAGGCTGTGCTTTGTTCTCTTATCTCTAGTAACAGCCTGGTTTATCTTGTCCTCAGAGTTCATACCTGGTTTTGATTTCTCTCCTTTTTCCTTACTCTGTCAACTTTCTACTACAACTTTTTTTTTTTTTAGTGTCCTGTACTGGACATCCTTAGAAAAGGACATGGACTACACAGTTGATATGCACATTGCAGTAGCATTCAAGGTCTTATCCTGACATTATCATTATTTGCTGTTTGAACAACACAAAAGATGCTCTGAACTTTGTGGTAAAGCAACATTCATATTCTGAACACTGCAAATATTTTTTTTCCCCATCAATCAAAAAGAAAATCAATATCTAAGCACATGCACACCAAACAAATTAACAAAATTTATCAGTTACACATTTTAAATGTTATGCCTTAAAGTGATCTATTTAGAAAAGAGACAGGCCTTTTTAATTCAATGCTTGAAGTATTGTTACATAACTTTGTTCTCCTTTATTCTGGTATTCATCAAGACTAAGCCCTCAGAATATATGGCACTGCTGGGTTTCTAAAACATTCATCAGATGCCTTCCTGTAATCCTGCAAAAACCTCCCTAATATTTGCCATCAGAGTACTCTACCTGGTGACATCCAGAGCTTTTTGAACTTTGGCCTGCACAGACCCCAGCAAATCTGCTCCCATTTTCTTTAGCAACTGGGTCAGGAGAACAAACAGCCAATCCTGCAAGTCATCTTTATGAATGATGATGAAATCAACCAGGGTTTCCAGAAACATGCTGAAGACCTATAAACAAAACCAGCGTCACAAAAAGGAATACAGTGCTTTAAATAAAAAAAAATAATAATCAAAGGGGAGGGGGTTACAATCTGACTTTCAGGATGATTTTGTTATAGACAGTTTCATGAATGAACTATTTTAGTGACTACATTGCTCTGAGAAAAAAATCAGACATCTAAAACATGTCATATTAAAATACCACATAAAACGAATGAAGGAAAGAGGTAGAATACACTTACTCTCTGTTGTGAATTCCACAGCAAAGCAGGCCATGCAACAAAACAAACCACTCATTAGCACACATAGTGATCTAGGCTGGTTGTTCAGATGCAGTTTGTCAACAGATAAAAGATGCATTCATTGAAAGTTTATATTTTCTTAAAACACAATCTCTTCTCAGCGAGTTACTTAAAACATTATATACCTTGGATCAGATCCAGTCTCCTCAGTCATGAAAGTAACATATGTTTATATGTAACAAAGTTTACATATGTTTAACACCACAACTAATGAGTTTGTAGCAGTAATTCTATAAAAGCAGCGCAGATGACAGGTCACCGCTGCCACAGAGGACATACTTAAGTCCAGTGTGCAATAAATCCTCACCTTACTCAGAAACTGGAAATATTTTGCAAACAAATAGCTACACCTTCACCCTTTCCATGATACATACTGAACCTTTGAGAACCAAAACATTAAGACCTTACAGGTAGGAACTCCCACACTCAGCGAAGTATGTGGGACAGCTGGTCCAGACTATAATTATGGCCAAAAATGCACACTTCGACCAAGACCTGTGACAGGCGACTATGCCTGCCCAGGGGATTTCCACATGATAACCGTTTATTAAAACTGGTTTACCAAGTGGTCTGAAGTACAAACATTTATACAATTTATTCTTTCTCAAACTGTTATTTAATCCAACAGCAAATGTTTTTACCCAGCCATTACTGGTTGCCCTCAGCCAGCAAACCTCCTCAGGGAAGGGCACAAAACTCCCTTTTCTCCGTCCCTGCTCCCGCTTACCTGTCCACAGACCACCACTGGGTCTGAACATGCCTATGGGCCCAACCTCCCCATTCCCTAACCTGCTTCTTTTTAAGAGATGTCTGTAAATTCATGTCACAGCCTTTAACTTCAAAGGTCAGTGTTATGAAGAAGGCAAAGTGGCTATATTAGAGACTTTAGTTATGAGATCCAGAACAGTATCCTGGTGAGACACCATACTGCTCCCAGGTGTATACAATACAGAAACCCGAGTGACCATGATGCTGAACTATGATGCATTACCCTTCAGGGACCTCACCCTACTGTGTATCACCAAGACACTCCCTAGAGAAGTACAGGTAAAACTGAACTTCTCGCTCCAGGAGCTGACATCTGAAAGGCATTAGGCTGCTCCTTGGGAAGCACAGAGTAACCACTTCCTAGCAAGGTAAGAGAGACTGAGACACATCCCTTCACTGTAAAGCAGATAAAAATCAAGGGGATTTATAAATGCCAGTTTTCCCCCAGCAGATGGCAGGGGTAGAAATACAAAGCATTCATCCTGGAACAGTGTCAAATGTGCACACATGGTAATGTAAGAGCGAGCCAAGTCTTTATGATCTTACCTTGCTGTGAGGGTCAGCAAACATGCGAGTAAATATTTCACATAGCCTTTTTAACTCGACTCGGCTAAAATACATAAATAAAACATTATATTAATGCTAAAGCTTTAGTTGCAGCAAAAAGCTAATAAATATTAACAGCTGAAAGATTTAACCTTCTTTATTTTAGTGTTACTTAAGTCACACTTCTGAAAACTCAGTATCTGGGCAAAGCCTTAACTGGCATTGCAGTTTAACTGCTGGGATCACCAGTCTTACATTAAGAACTCTAATACACGTATTTTTTTAAATCATAAGCCAGACACTTGTATTTTCTGCTGCTTCTACTTTCTTCTATATTCTGGATTGCAGAAGACAACTTAAAATGTGCACATTTGGGAAGTATTCACTTTCTGCCTACATCAAGCTTGCTGACTCACTGAAGCACAGGTCTTCTGCAGCCTAGGCATAGGTTTCTCAAGTCTCCTTTGTGTCAGGGAATTCAAATTTTCAAGCAAAATCAGAACTTTCATGCTGTTTGGGTATATACTAATCATAAATATTTAGACTGAAATTCTCAGTTGCCTCAGTGAAATCAGTCTAGAATCACACAGTATTAACAGATACCAGAACTGACTCCAAAGGCTGACAGCAGGCACACTGAGGAGACAAATACATAGAAACGGAAGACAGATTATCAAGTGGGCAACCTAGTAAGTCAGAAGATGATTAAATTAAGGCACAATCTAAGTTCCTATTAGTAAGAGATTATTAGGTGCTCAGTAATGATCTTTTTATGCCGGGGAAGAAAGAATGATGTATGGGTCTGTCCTGGTTTTGGCTGGGATAGAGTTAACTTTCTTCCCAGTAGCTGATATAGTGTTATGTTTTGGGTTGAGTATTAGAAGAATGTTGTTAACACACTGATGTTTTCAGTTGTTGCTAAGTAGTGTTTAGACTAAGTCAAGGATTTTTCAGATTCTTATGCCCAGCCAGCAAGAAGGCTGGAGGGGCATGAAGTTGGGAGGGGACACGGCCAGGGCAGCTGATCCAAACTGGCCAAAGGGGTATTCCATACCATGTGATGTCATGTCTAGTATCTAAACCAGATGGAGCTGGCCTGGGAGGGGGGGATGTGTGTGTATCACTGCTCGGGAACTTACTGGACATCAGTCAGTGGGTGGTGAGCAATTGCATTGTACTTCACTTGTTTTGTATATTCCAATCTTTTTATTATTGTTATTATAATCATTATTAGTTTCTTCCTTTTATTAAACTGTTCTTATCTCAAACCACAAGTTTTACATTTTTTTTCCAATTCTCTCCCCCATCCCACTGGGTGGGGGGGAAGTGAGTGAGCGGCTGCACAGTGCTTAGTCACTGGCTGGGGTTAAACCACAACAGGGTCCCTTTCATATGATATTGAGTTTGAGTCAAATGCAGAACTGTTTGGTGCCAAAGCTCTCATCTGCAATGTATTGAAAATATGAGTCTTAGTTTTCCTGCAAGGCAAACTGCCAAAGAATGCAGAAGTTTTGCTTGTTTACTGTGCAAAGAAAAACAGAGCAAGACAGTTAGGTAACATTTCCTGCATACTATGGATGGAATTAGGTATTTTTCACAGTTACTATGAAACCAGAGCAACTAGTGAAATGCACATGGATTGCTCAGAGAACAGTCATTCAGGCCTCGACTACAGGTACCCTCTTTCCAGAAAGACATTAATTCTACAGTCCACCAACATCTCTCTCACTCAAAATAAGCTTCAAAGAACAGGGCAGAATATGCTATTAGTCTACAGGTACTTTATGTTAGCATGTTTATAACAGCATGGGACATTTTTTCAAATAAACCTATGCATGAAAGGCTGACCAAATTTTAAAAGGGCACAAAAAGAATGGTCTCAAAGAGTTTGATGTAGAGGAAAAATCTTTGTAATGACACCACAGCAAGCTGTCAAGTTCATTCAAGATGAGACTGCACAGTCTCAAAATGATTACAACACTCTCCTGACTACATGCAGACTGAAGCAGCTCTCTGAATGAACCCTTAATTATTACTCTTATGAACTTTCTTCCTGGACAAAGGTTACATGAAGACAGCAAATATAAGCATGTCTCTTTCTAAAAGCTCATGGACCCGAGGTAACAACGCACGTACTAAACTAAAACAGGCAGTGGAAGAACATTTCCTTAAGGGACTTGTTGGCCTTGTTTTATTTAGAAGACATTATGGGGAACCCTTAAGAGAACTAGGCCACATGAAGCTGTATGAAACAAAGAGGATAGGTAAGCACCATATCACTTTGCATGCACATTTTTCTGAATATGCAAATCCTATCTAATATAGGATCAGCCATCTTTCAGTTCAGAGTACTGAAGAAAACCTAGCCACATCACTGCCTTTTATTAAACTTGTTATACCACAACGGAAGGTATCAGGTTTAATTAGAAGACAGACTTGCCCCTTGGACTAATGACCTTGATGATGTTCTGCAAGATGCCGTGGGAACAGGGGATGATAAAATCTAATCATTAGAACAGGCACTAGATCAACCCTGAATCAAGGAAGAAGCAGACCAAAAGCAAACCAAAATTAAATATAATCTAGAAAACTAAAACCAGTATCAAATTAAAAAAATAACTCTGCAGTGGTATAGTTTCTGGGACAGGTTTATAAATTATTCAGGACCAAAGCTAAGAGAACTTGCTAGCTTGAGGGACTAGTGACAGCAGTACAGTTCGAACACTGCAAACAGCAGGGTCGGAAACAATAGTTTAATTCTACCAGCATTTCTGCTAAGAGCTGCTGATCTGGATAAATAGCCCATCACCCAACCTTCTCAGCATTTTCTCCCTTGGAACTATCCCCAACAGCACTCTAAGCGTCGGTTATAATACACACCTTTGTGACAAAATCAAAGTCTCACCCAGCTTTTTCATACAAGTATATGAGGTGTCACAGTTTCTCCAGACAGTTCATTAAAATAAAGAAAAAAGACAGCATACAAGTGGGAATTCTTATAAAAGACCTGTAAATAGACCACGTCAAAAAGAATCTCTGAACTACAGACTAACTACCCATATTAAAAACCTGTAGTACTTCCCACTTAAGGACCGTACCACATCATGTTAAGTGCTAGAATATTTTTATGATGGCAAGATAATAACCTTCCCAGTTATTCTCTTGCCTGCCCTCAGTACATTTTCATTCAGCCTGTTAACATGAACCATCAAATACTTTCAGCCAGTATAAAGGCCTTTTCAAATGCAAACAATTGCGCAAATCCAAGTAGGTAGGCTATAAACCATACAACAACCACTTATAAACTTGGTCATAATTTAAGTGCATAATATTCACAACAGGAAAATAAAAACGTCACAGCTATTCATGAATGTTATCTTCAAAGGAACCAAAAGACAAACAGCTTGTTTCCAAATACTTTCAATCATAAACTAATGGTGAAAAGTCTATGGCCCAAGAGCCAGTTGACTTTAGTTAACATGACCTGTGGCTGTACGAAGCTTCCACATGACTACTGTGTAATTTTAAGATCTGTTTTAACATATGACATGCCAAAGGTGTTTGAAGGGTTTATCGTCGCTTTCAACAAGGGCAAAAGGTCTGCCTCTCCTACCATAAGCAAAGTTTCAGAGTTGGTACACCCACTTCATTGCCCTAAGAAACTTCCCTCTACATTATAAACTACACATTTATAGGAGACTCAAGCTTCTGATAGAAGATTTTTTAAGAGTTACAAATAGTATCTATAATTATACCTAACAGCCTTCATAAAGAGTCAAAGTATACTCAACATACTGAGAGCATTGTCTGATCTCATCTTTGAAATACACACACCCTGAGTCATTTTAGAGTAAGTGCAGTGAGTGTTTGTTTCACCTACCAAGTTGCTGGGGAAGAAAATACTGAAGATTCAAACAGACTAATGTAAAAACAGTACCACCCTTTGAGCGCATTTACAATAGCATCATTGTGGGAAATCTCACTATGCTGCAACAAGCACCTACGATTGGATGTCTTCATGAGACAGAGGAAGGCTATAAGAAGATAGCATGCTTACCTCAGTCCTTTCTACATTACTGCTACAAATTTAACACTAATTATACTGATGACAGCAGAAATTTTTCCAAAAGTAATTGAAGTCCCACATTGCGGAGACAAAGCTTTCAGAGCTGTGAAAGATACTATCTGTCTCCATAAGGCAGGTACGTATTACTGACTCCTGACTTTAGCCATGTTTCATGAATGACTGACACTATAAAACCATCAAGGTCACCTCAGTGTCCGCTGGCTTTTCAATAAGTTCTGAAGACCTATGAGCCCCTCCTTCCTTTCAGACCAGTTGGAGCTGGCACAGTGGTTCAGGACCTCTGCCACATCTTCCGTCTGCCGCAAGTAGTGTGGAATGCCCCCATTCCTGGAACCATAGGAGCGCTCCGAGCAAGCGCTTGATGCATCGCTGTTAGCATCATCATCGGAGTACATCCCATAGGGTTCATATCTTCTTCTCACTGGCTTTTTCTGGAAAAGGGGAAATTCAGACTTAGTAAGTTATATATAGTTATAGCAATGCCAAAAGAAAAACAATCTATCCATAATCGCTAAAAGGAAGACTAATGCTATTGTTAGATAGTGACATAAGTGTTTTAAAGACGTCACCAAGCACTGCCTGCTTACCTCTCATAGTAGAGCAAGACAGATCCCATTGATTTCAATGAGACTATTTGAGTGACTAAGGGGAGCAGGGCCTACCTTCCCCAGCATGAAAGCGAGATATTTATGTGCAGTGGAATTAGCTACTGGTAATGAAATCTTATGTTGTTCTATTGTCAATAATGGTCAGTTCCATTGTTACAGATTCTATGATGATACAACCTCTACTTCAAGAAAAAAAAATAAAGATAAGGAAGAAAGAGCTGAAGGAATCTATGCTGGCATACAGTCACTTTGATGTTGGTAATGAAGTGACTCTAGAAATGCACTGGGATATAGGAGATGACAATTTCTGTTAGTTTGGGCTAGGGTTTTTCCAGAGGCTAAGGGAGTTGAGTACTCAAATCCCACTCATTTCCATAGCATGGCATTAGAGGACCTGATTCCCTTAGGTACATCTTTGACAACGTTGATCCTTAGAGAAGGGATATTAGAATTATTATGGTTGCAAAACAAATTGAATGCTATACTACAAAACAAACTCCTAAATGAACCTCAACAGCACAGCATTGATAAGAATGTATCAGAAAAAGATTGTCTATATTCTAAAGCGTTTGCTACAGAATTCCTTCCAGTGTCCAGTCCTGCAGTTCTTGGACTTGTGAATCTATCAGTTTTGCTTCCACTAGGACTGCAGGATTGAAGCGTAGAAATTAATTCAAGTGCAGTATCATGGGCGTTAGCAACAGGGTGGGGAAAGTTGGAAAGTAGAAATAAAAAGTCAAGAAAGCACTAGTACCTTGCTCCTGGAGTCTCCTAAGAGCTGTAGGCAGGAAAATATTGAAGGGTGGGAAAAAGCATAGAGAATTATGTCAGAAGCTTATGTAGGGTTTGTTTTTGCAACAAAAACGTATAGCAAATGTGTCTTAGCAAATTAAAAAAACAAACAAAAAAAAAAAAAACCAAAAAAAAAACCCAGTTTACGCAAAATAAAAGCAGGTATAATGACATCTGACTATCTCCTAACAGTTGCTCTACTCATATAGCCTACAATTTCCATTAGGGAGCTTGGGAGTGAGATTATCTGTTAATAAGGTTTTTTTAATGACAGATGTATATACAGCACCTCTTTGCTTACTTTTCAGAAACACTGCTCTGGAAGATACCAGAGTTTTTAGTAATGATTTATTTCCCCACATACTATTAGTAGCTTTTTAGATAGTAGATTTTAGAATCTTGGAAAGAAATTCTGATGTCAGGAAACCACTATCTACAGTACAGCACATTTAATCAACTTCACTTAACCAAGTTCTCTTTCAACCCGCAGTTCTTAACACCACACTTTTTTGAAGCTTAGCTTCTTTTAAGACACCCTGGCTGGCACCCCTGGCTTAAAGGCCTTACTTAACGTCAAAGTTTCCATCACCCTTTGAGCTCTTCTGACAGATCCAAGCAATGATTCCCAGGACAGACACTGTGGGTTTAGGCCAACTCCAGCTCTCAAACAAAAGCAGTGGATCAACATGAATTGTACACAGGGAGTAGAGGTCACAAAATAACCCACTATGTTTTGTTTAACCTAAGTATTTGGCTGAAGCCATCTTTGGAGAAGTTCTTTTCGTTTTCTACTACAGGGTAAAGAATACTCCTCTGAAAACAAGGCTGCTGGGTAAAAGCTGTCATCAGATTACTCTCTCAAAAGGAGCCTGAACTGAGTTTGTAAACGGCCTGTTGTAAGACGACAACCAAGAAAAAGAGCAAATTGGGGTGGTGGGAAAAAAGGGGACAACAAGATCACATTACATCCCCTAAAGTCATACAAATTCAGATTGATCAACCAAGTCAGCAGCACCAATTAGTTTCCAGTTTGACTTAAGGATTTCCCTTTTAAATGTTCAACCCTTTTAAGATTTTAACATTCCAGTATAATGTTATTTAGTTTAAAAGACTGAAATATTTAGAAGGGATCCCCGTAATCCTGGTTGAAGATTAAGTCACATTGAAAGATATCTCAGCAATCAGCAGTGAACTGAAACACTGATCCTCTCCTCCCTCAAGAAACCTGTATTAAGCAACTGCTCACATTCAGGGATACACAGCCTGATTTCATTTACACAGGCAAACCATCAACTATAATTATGCCCTGAACTGCTCTGGTGGCAAATTTGAGGTGCTGAGAAAAGCAATTGACTCACAAGCTATTGTATTTGGTAATGAAAAAAGCCCACTAATGCTTCAGCCCACTAAATGCAACAGTGCCATCTATTATATACTGTCCTACCTTTATATTATTCACAAGTACTTTTTGTTTTTATGGAAAGGTAGATTTTGTAAAGAGTGACATTTCTCTAGGAGTACTCTAATAATCATCTAGAAATTGAGGTGACATGAGCTGGGTGATAATTGAATACAAAAAGGAAAATGTTAGACATCCCTAGGCAAAGTGAACTAGGAAATGGAAAAAGGGCATCTGCCACAAACCCTGGGGACATTGTTCATTCTTTATAAAAGAAGATCTGAGATATCTGTCTCAAGATACATCAGGAAATCCTCCTCTCAGCTCAGGTCTAGAGCTGGAGAAGACCCAAGATACACTGGTACCCAGCTAATGCTGTACAATAACTTCTCCTGCCTCTATACATCCTCTCCCCCAAACATTCCAGGTAAATCTTAATCCAGGCTTATCTTAACATTTGTCTTCTGAAGAGCAGAAAACACTTTCTGGTTTCTAGCCGAGAGCTATTATAGTACAGTAAGATTATACAGGGCAATACAATTTCAAAAAAATGGCAATAATTTTACTTGGAAACACACTGAATGGTTGAAAGTACTAGCAGCACTTCAGTTTAACTGCGTGAGATGCTACAGATTACAGGCAAGCCAAGTTATGAGCTGATCCAAGTATCTAGCAGGTGCAAATAACACAGGGCAGGAACTTGTGAAATTCTCAGTTCTTGTTGAAACCTATCAGGAATTGACACTAACAGAGAACACAGTTTTTCTGAAAAAGTCTTCACATAGGTAATGGGATTGATGGATCCCGAGCACCCGCATAGTGCCATGTACATCCTCCAGCAGCCAAGTGAAAGACAATCAGCTGATTCAACTCATCCTGCGCTCTAGCACTGAGCCACAGCAGTCTGATTGATAACAACTGTGGAGAACCAACACGGAATAAGGAAACAAATATTGCTGTCGATATACCCAAGACAAAACAGCAAAAGGTAGCTAACTCTACAGCATCAGACACTGGCACAAACAGAACAAAGCTATTTAGAAAGAGGAGAACGTACGTACAGGTAACTTTAAGCCACTTTCCGGTGTCAGAAGCATTTTGTATTTTCCTTCTTACCAGTGCATCGGCCACAGCAGCCTCCAGATCCGTGCTTGTGCTCAGGACTCGCATGGCATTCACAGAAGCAGGCATCCTGCCTGGCTGTCCGAGTCCAAACCGGTCTGCACAAAAGACAACATTGAAAGGGATTGTTAGATGAATTCACATTCACTTGGAATCCTAATCAGGTGCCCAAACAGCTATCCCCACAGGCTCTGGGAACTCACAGTGCTTTTCCACTAAACACTCTTTTATCCACAGCTCTAGAGAGTTTGCCATTAGAGTAAGAAATGAACTATTGTTTGTTGGGCCCCAAAGACAATTTTGGATCCTCAGGGCAACTTTTTTTTTTTTTTTAAGCTGGAAAACAGGGTATCTATTTTATGTTTCTTTTTACACAGAAGTTGTTTCAAAGTTTTATTTTAATGTCAGAAGTAGACATGCCGGTCCCAATCTGGCACTCTCGGAAATCAAGAGAAAGCATCTCATTAACTTCAGAGAGACAGAATCGTGCCCAGTGTCAGAACATGTTAATACCTGAGCACTCATCCATCCTGCAGCTTTTTCTCGGGCAAGTATGCAAGACTAGCAGCACCAGATTAGCCTATTTTACATCTCAAGGCTTGATTAACCAGTAGAACATCCCCCTGTGCCCCACAGTATAAAAATAAGGTTTATTATTTGCTTGTGAAGTGATTCCAATTTTTGCTTTATTACTGTTCTTGAGAAGCTGTTTAAATACCATTTAAAAGCTCTATGATATATCAAAATATCAAAGTTTTTTTTTTTTATCAAACAATATCATCTTTCCCCCTTTGAATTTGATGGCAAAGCTCTCAATGACACCCAAAGCAACAGGGTTGAGTCTAAAATGCCATTTACACTCCTAATACTAATTAGTCTAGTTTATCATTTGCCCAGTCTACCAAAAAAGTTACTGAAATTAGTTTCCTTGGGCAAAGGCCAGATTCAAAAAAGCATGCTAGCAACGATATGACAGAATCAGTGACTTGAGCATCACAGGCTAGGCTCTGGCAGCACAGACATCCCAGATGTGGGTAGATCAGATACCGTATTACTGGGATCCTGACTCTGGTCTATAAGCAGAAAGAGATTGGTTTTGGCATTCCAAGTTTTTGTTTCCATGTGGGCTTGTCTTTGCTCAAGAAGGACTGGGAATATCCCTCCTGGGACATACCTTACACCTCTGTCCCCTGCACCCACATGTGCCAGTAAGAGTTTTGCCAGCAAATTCAATGGTACACGAATCAAGCTGCATGAACCCATTTAATAGACCTTCAACTGGTCCACACTGGAGGCAGCCATCAAGCAGCAAGAGAGAGGGATCAAGTCACACAGGTCTTTTATTAGTTCACCTATATTTAATTTAACAAAGGAAAAATACTACCGTGGATTTCCACAAAACTGTGGTCAAACACGATATTCAGCAGCTTACTGTATTTTTGGAAAAACACTGTGCTTATCACAAAACTTCATTGCTTTCTTCTTTAAAAACCTACTCCACTGAAATATCTTTTAAGGAATTAGCTCACACTGACATGTATAATTTAAATCAGAGATTGAAGTTTGCCAGTCTACTGTCCTAATTCCAAAGCTTTATATGAGTGTGTCAGAGATTAAGCTACTGAGGGGTAATAGGGAAGATTTTAAAAATCTGAAGTATTTTGAGGAAAAAAACCACAAACCTAAATAATAGCATTTATTTCAAATAGAAGTGATATCTATCAAAATTTACTGTTTCTCAGTGATGTACCCAGACAAGACATTTCTGATTTACAACAAAAGCACATTTTCTACAAAACACATTACAAGGGAAAAAATAAACAAACTTCTTAGAACTACTGCCAAAAAGTAATCAAATTATGACATTTCACAAAGAAATAAAAGTTGTATGTGTTATTACTATCCCCTTTTTTAATGCACTTGGGTTAAAGAATCATTTCAAGTATTTAGGTGAAACAGTACTTCATCCCTCAAATGGAAAGATCTGTACACTCTTAATAGAAGCACAGAGAAGATGATAATGCATTATGTCCGATTGAAACTAAAGTCACTACTACAGAGATATAGACTACAAAGATGTACAGAAGACAAGTATTTACCTAAGTGTAAATGATATCTGATAAGAGTACAAGAGCTGTATATGTTGAGACAAGTTCTGGACTCAGTTTTATATTTAAACCCAACTCAATGACATTACTCAAGTGTTACTGAGATCAGAATTTGGCTTTAACTTTTGCAATAACATAGCATCAAAAATATACCATTGTCATTTATTTCCATGTAAATTTATTATTACATTAGAAAAGGGAAGATAGTTTGGTTTTTGTTTTTTAAAATGAAGAACAGAATGACAAAGTAATTCAGTTGTAGATCAGTTTAAATACCCGCATAAAGAAACAAAATTGAGCTGTTTTAACAAATTAAGTACAGTGTGGCATGCTGGCTTTTATCTGTCTCCATGGCTATCAGGAATTTTCTGAAATACTTCTTTCAGTGATCTTTAAATTCATAACACCCAAGTCACTCTAGGTTTCTCCCCAAGACACTGTTGCCATACCTGAGCGCAGAAGTTAGACCTTAGGAAAGACCTCGGCATACCTCTAATGTGGGGCTGGGAACACATTTGGCTCCAGGAATAACCAGTACAGGCAAGCCCAATGTTACTGGGCAAGAAATAAGTAAAGCATGCTCTGGCCACATTCCTTTGTCTCCCTGGCTAGATTCATTATATCGTTACAAACTTCATGAAAATTCCCAAGTACCATTTTTGGCCCGATTTTGCCATTTTTAGGCCTTCTTTAGGACACGGGTAACCATATAGAATTTGATTATGCTTTGTACCAAACCACAGGAACCAAGCATGAAGTACTACCACAGGAAATTGAATGCAAACAAAGCTTAAATCTGAATTACAATCAAGGTATTTTAAATTGTTTCAATTATTTTTGTTAAATAATAATTCAAATTGTTACTTTGGAAAATGCCAGTCAAATCAGCTTGCATCATTTCTGCTGAGTAACGTGATAAGGGAAATGTTTTGAGAGTTTTAGTTAAGTGACAGCCATTTAACTAGACTTAATGAGAAAGAGTATTTTTCACTCACTACCTGAAGAGGGTTAATTAAATAACTTTCAGTATCACTAATGCCTTATACAATTTTAGCCTCCAGGAAAACACTGATGCCCTCATCTTCTATATCATCTTTGTCCCCACAGTTAAGTCTCTATTGGCCCAAAGCTTGCAGCCCTCTAAGACTCCCAGTGAACTATCCTGATTTCAAAGGGAGTTACAGGTTCTCCACAACTGCAAATCCAGCACAGGGGTGGGGCAGAAGCAACTGGAATCTTCACATTTTTCTCATTATATGTAAGCATTAGTCTCCTGATGCAAAGCCCAGTGAAATTAAGGGAATTATTTTTTTGACAACTTCCATGTACAAGGCCTTCAGAATTATATGAAGGATAGAACAGCATGTGTTATGCTCCAAAGTTCATTTTGAAAACTCATCAGGTGCTTAATTCTTGTTGTTCTTGTGTATTTTGGAGAGGATCCCACAAAGAACTTTCATTAGCAGAGACAGGACTCCAGAATATTTAGTAATAAATGGGATGAAACCCACTGGGGTCTGATCCTAGGCATTGGGAACTGCTATACTGCTAAAGAGGAAATATAAACAGAAGTTGCAAGTACTCTGCATCAGTCAGGATTTAGCCCATGCTGCACAACTGATCCAATTTACAGGAGAATTGAGAAAGCCCTGGATCACCCTTTGTTTAAACAGTGTTCATAATGTTCCTAAAATACATAAAATTAAAAACATCCAATAAATGAAATTCAAAACAAAAAGCCACACTGAACAAAAACAGAAAGCCCCACAGCGGTGAGAAGCACATGACAAGTGCTGGCTAATGCACATGACAGCAAATGTTAAGATGGTGTAAAACAAGACTACGAATAAGAAGCGGATTCATGCAGTTAGCGCTTGTTCACCTGACTGCCCAACAGAATCAGCAGTGGAGAGAGCACTAGTGGACCTGGAATGACGTCGAGAAGCTGCAAGTAGAAGGAATGGCAACACCCACAGGATTAACACACATTTAACCCGAGACAGAAAATGCCACAATCCAAAGGCGATGCGTGTAACCACTACCAGTAAAGGTGTTTCATAGTGACAGGGAAATGACGCTGTATATGAATGCATAACAGATACAGTGCAAGCCCCAACAGCAACGTCTCCGTCTGTAGCTTTCCCCCCCCCTCCCCCATGACCGTAAACACAATGCAAGACAAAACTCATTTGTAGCAGTCCCAAACCAAGTGCAGTTCAGCAAAAAAACCCCAGTGCACATCAGTCACATTCCAGACCCACAGATCTGGAAGACGGCCATCATAAGAATGTGGAGCACATAACTACAGAGCAGGATTTAGATGTGTCTGATCTAAACCCTAAAGTGAAGCCATGACGAATGGTTAGGAATTGTGCTTGTAGGTATTTTTCCACAACATTCTAGCCTATGCATAAAAAAAAAACAACGTTAAAGAGAATGAGTAACCACATAAGTAGAAAGAGTCATACAGGGAGGTCAGCCAATCACCACATATAGGTCTTTGGGTTGGGTTTCTTTTCCAAGTAAACACACACACACACACACACACACATCATAGCTGTTGCTACTACCAAAAGCCTCTTGCTTTTAACAAATTTTGCATACATGTTTCTTGAATTTAAGTATGTAAGTGCACAGATAAATCTGAATATGCACATCATACACCTATCTAGAATTACACCACATGTATACAAATTGTTAATAGCAATGGTGCACACACAGTAGCAGAAGAGCTGAAGCCAAATATAGCTCCCACTTCAGTTCCCAGTTGTCAGCAGCACATGGATCACAAAATGCCTTTAGAGGTTTTCCATTCTCGGATTCAGCATAAAGGTGAGTTCTTTATGAAAGCAAACGGAAAGCTGGTGAGCCATTTCCAATTTACAGAAACTTAGTTTTTCTGAAGAGGATTTCCCTCATTGTCTAGCAATAACATGCTCACCTAGCTCAAAGCAACTGACTGAAGAAACTGATTGCTCATTTGAGCAATTCATCACCACAGATTCACTGAAAGCCTTGTTGCTTTAACATCATTACTAGTAATGTCAAGAAACTGAAAAAATAAAGCAGAATCACCTTCTAACACAATAGGCTTTGTCAATTATGCATATACATGTGCAGTAGAAAAATTGTGAGTCTTCTGTTTAAGGCAAAGCATTCATAAACACAAATACTAATATTATAAAATAGAAATCAGCAATGTCAGAAAAATAAAACTTTTTTTTTTTCCCAGCTGTCACAGCTGGACTAAAAGCTATCCAGAATAGTCAATGTGGTCTTTAAATATGGAGAACACATACATTTATTCAAAAGAACAATCTCACTAATACCACATAAGTAACTAAGTAACTCATGAAAGGTTTGCATTGGAGCTCACAATTAAGATGTGAGCTCCATCTTAATTGTGAGCTCCATCTTAATTGTGAGCTCCATCTTAATTGTGAGCTCCAATTGCTTTCTCCCAAGCCATCTGCTGTGCCCCTGTGGACATCACTTCCAGATCAAGACCCATGAGAAAATAGGAATAACAAAACAAAACAAAAAAAAAAAAAA
>VYZV01008746.1:663862-699714 GCA_013401275.1 Pandion haliaetus
CACAAACCCACAACAAAAAAAAACACCACAAAACCAAACCAAACCAAAAATCACATCTCTGCAAGGAAGCTGAGTGTAGAGTGACTCTTCACTGGTGTTTCCTAACTTAGGAAGCAAGATGTTTGGTGCAGAGACATGCATACCTGCACAGCAGCCCCAAAACAAAGCAGAGCAATTTGCAAGGTCAGGATGTCAGTATTGACATTGACCATAATACCATAAAATGCAAGAATCCTGTTGTTTACATATAGCTAGTTTGAGTATAATTCACTAATATACAAGTTAATCTTTATAAGCAACAATAGACCATGCACAGTAGGATTATATTATCTTAGCATTAATGTAAGATTAATTGGGTTCTAGAAATACTATAGTAGAATCATTGTTTCGGCTTAACTGATATATAAATTTCTTTCAGATTAATTACAAACTACATAATTAACAAGTTCATGAACATATTCAAGCTTAGAGCATTTCAATGAAAACACAAGAAAAAAAGACAATAGGAAAACTATATTGGGTTACTATGACATTGATACTTGCTCCCCACATTACCTTAGCGACTTAGTAATAACTTATTTCTAGAAATGCATTAATCTTCAGGCAATTAAATATCACAAACTAAAATGAAATGACCCTCTCTCCACAATAAGTTTGTTACAGTGTAATAGACATCTGTAACTGAAAATTTATAGTCAGTGTACAAGTCAGACTCAGTAGTGGTGGTAGCATACCAAACTCACACCAACTGTGATTCTGGTACACTGCATTTATTTTTCAGAACAAGGGCTCAAGACAGTATTTCAACTAATGTATTTTCAATAAAATAAACAAAAACACAGCACAATGACATAGAACACTGATGACTTAACCCTGAAATCCAGCCTGCTTATACACTTTGGCTGGAGAAAAAAAGCTTCATCCAGAATTGAAGCTAGGCAGGTAACTATAACAACAAGCAACAGTTGCATATCTACTAACCCTTTATGGCTCTGGTATCAAATCAGCTTCATTTAATCAATAAAAAGGTAATCTATTTATCTTAAAGAGCTATGAAACAAGTTCTGAATGCTAAGTTGAACTTCTTCCATTTTCACCAGAAATTGAGATATTACAGATAATGCAAGTAGATTATTTTATAGCTCAATATAGCTCACAATAATGACATTTTGAAGCCCAAAGCCTCTCTAATATTAACTTGAAGATTCCACTCTACACCATTGAAATCAATGGCATTTTTGCCAATGATTTCATATGAAGACAACCAGCCTCTGCACTGATAGCCAAATCAATAATGACATCATCTCTGTAAGTTTAAAAGTACAGCATAGTAATCAAGAATGAGAACCAAACAGGAAATTTTTACCTATCCGTCTATATTTTTCATAACCTTTTCTCACTATTGGATGAACATTGCAAAATTAAGCCCAAAATGCAAAGTTCCACTTACACACTACAACATATACCTGTATTTTGTCACTATGTGCAAAATAGATCATGTAAACCCATTCTTAATGAAATTTGTAGGACCTTCTTTCTCACTTTTAATACCACATGCACAGCTATGAAATTACTACATAAATGAGGAGGGCCTGGAGATCAATTATATTTCATGTCTGAGATAACAAACAAGTCTTTCATACAGCAAGTAAAGTATTTGGTTGAATATATGATATGGTACTTGATCAGAAACATTAACTATCTTGCTGTTTTCAGCATCATGCAGAAAAACTTCTGCATGTGGTAAGTGCAATGAGATTTTCTATTTGTACTGTACACTTAACCTGCACATTAATGATGCTCCTTTAAAACCTCAGCCTTTCCATGAGGCTGCATGAAAAAGTTTTCTACAAAAGAGCATGTGCAACTTGTTAGTTGCTAATTGACAATGTCATGTAAAACCTCTACAAGAGAGAGCTCTATCTCTATTGGAGGATTTAGTATAGAAATTATATACTGTTACTGTACCTAGCTGTAAGAAAATTAGATCACAAATAGTCACTCAACAGGCTATGATGCTACCGACTACTTCACTGGGACCTAGAAAATAGAGGCTTGCTCTCCCATAGATTTCCATCACTGCTGTAAAGTGAAGGACAGCAGCCCCATACAAGCTGATTCAATGAAACTAAAAATTACAAAAGTTCATACTAAACTGTTTTCCTGCTAACAGTGAAATGCTGAGAACAGGAATTGAAGCATGCAGAAGAAAACAGAAGGGAAACAAGGTTGGAAATGAGGAGTGTGTCAGGAATCCAACAGAGAACAGGAAACGAACTCATTCCACCTGGCAGTGTCTTGAAAGGGCAATCAGAACAAGGGAAAAAGGAAAAAAATATTGACCCTTAAAGCTCCAATGCCTACATGTACTCACCAAGTGGAGGAAAGCCCCGAGCAGGGCTTGTATCTCGACTGCTCTCACGGCTGGTATCACGGCTGCACCCCTGACTCATGCTGGGTCGGGGGATACGACTGCTCCGTGCTAGCATGCAGCATGGAGAGTTTCAGAGAAGGTGAACAAGTTTAATGAGGACAGAAAGCTCAAAGTCAAGTCACATTTCTGTTAGTTACGGTAATTATTACATTAGTAATTATATTTTGCAGCAGCCTGCTCAGGCTCTTTACAAACCAACTACCTTACATGCTGAGCTGTGTTTGTGATGTGAAATTTCAGCAGCACTAAATGTCTGGTTGACAGTCTGCTTTTTCTTAAGCAATTGAAGTTTTGTTATTCAAGTAGAGCAGGAATCTTCAATCGTTTAGAACAGCTCTACTGTTACAAAACATGCAAAACAGATGAGGCTGAAAGACACCCCTCTGGAATATTTTTTCCTTAATTAAAAGATAAACATCCTTCTGGAACAAAACAGCAGGTCAAAATTTTTTAAAACTACTCACAATACCAATATGCTATTTTTACATAGACTTGCCTTTCACAAGGATAGTTTTGTCATGAGCAAATATCCTAAGGAAAAAAGGTGTATTGTACAGACTTGCAGAAATATTTTTCTCCAATGAAAGATACTGGGAAAAAGCATTTAGAACCTAAATACCTGAAAGACTGGTTAAAAAGTGGTTTGAATTTTAAGACAGCAGCAGCTTCAAATTTTTAACAGAAGCTATCTAACTTTTGCTCCTCAAACATTTCTAAAACCTTATATTTATGGTTTTATATGCACACGGATTGAGACACATGCACACTTAAAGGGAGCTTTAAACTATATTCTTTACTTTGACAAAGCCCTACATCAACAAGACTCTTATCTTTGGTCTGGCAGCTATCAAGTGCTCAATTTCCCACAGCATAACAAGGTTCCTGCCTATCAGCTGTGCCACAGGAACTCATCATATGCACACTCTTCATTTGGCCAAATGCAAAGCAGAAGATTAAGCTGCTTTCATACTAAAAAGCAATCCCACTGACTTTAGCTGAAGTTTTGTCCAAGTAGGAAAAACAGAGCTAGGCCCTTTGAAGGTTGCTTAACAGCAAGGATTTGAATTTTATGATTTTATGAGTGTTTTAGGTATTTAAAACTGAATTATTCCTCTGCAAATTCTGTGTCATTCTGATATGAAATATGTTTGCAGAACCTTATTAGCTTTATGCCCAGTAGAGAATACAATGTTTTCTTAGTTAAGAGAATAGCAGTTAATTGTCATGAGTTTACCTTGAAGAATTTAATGCCTAAAGAGGGTTTTCCTTTGCTGTTTTGAAAAAGACAGTAGCATATTTTAAGTGTTCAGGAAAAGCCTTTAAAGAATTTTCTCATGCATAGAGTAAAATCTAACCTACCAGCTTCAATGACAATGTAGCAGAGGCTCATATGCATAACATGAACCTGCTTTATACTAATGCTCTAGCAGTATCCTCATATTTATAAAAATGGTGCCATTTGCATGCTTCAGAACATTTATATTCTTATAAATCTCTATTGGTTTGTATACAGAGCTTAAATGCCTAGACTCAAGCTAATGAAGTTTCCCTAAGGTGCTTCTGTGGGCTCATATACATTGGGTATATTAGTATCCTTTCAAGCAAAACAGTACAGAACAAAATAGAAACCTTTATATCTAGGCTTTAAAATTCAAATATAGACTACTGTCAGATTCTTGGTTTATCAAATCCTTCCCAGTTTTGCAAAATCCAGCTCATATCGCTCAGATGAATTAATGGTTCTGATGGTTCACCTTTGATGTCAGACAATACAAGATGAGCTATTGACCAAGTTGATTAGATCACCATAATGTCTAAAACTTCTGAGTTAGATGGTCTTATAATAAATAAGACAGACTAAATCATATGAACTGGATGAAATTAGGGTCCATGAATACAATAATCCCACCTCAGTTGTACAAAGAAAAAAGCTGACAGGTGAACTACAGCTGAAAGTAACACTCTAAAGTCTTCCACACAAATACTTGCTTGAAATTGAGGACTCCTTAGAAGCAAACTTCTCATTCTTGGGTCTCATGCTTATATGTAAATAATGGCAGCCTTCATATCAGATTTGCACAAGCAGTCATTTCTCTTAAGTAGAGAAGACGCGTTGATCTTTTCTATAATACAACCCTACTAAAACCAGCAAAGGCTCTTTAGAGAGGGAGAGATGTGAATGATTAAAAAAAATTCATGGATGCACACAGTACATTCTCCTTCCATAACAGCTAACAGCAGCAGCATGAAGTATGAAGAAAATGCACTTTAACTGCATGAAAACATACTAGCAGGACAATACCACAGATGAAGCACAATACTGCCTTCACAAACAGAGCACCCAAACACAAGCACTGGGTACTTCACAAGTAATGGCCAAACAAGATTTGCATGTTACTGGATACAAATACAAAAGCAAGGAAAAAAAGAATGGATTGAAAAGAAGTGAATGATGAGTCTGTTGTGGACTCCCAGGCACCTGCCTCACATTTTTACTGCTGTGTTGTGTAGGGAAGATTGGGTATCAGCTGCTCAGAGTATTTCCTTTGGGCACCACCAGCAGCAAGGGCCAGCAGTATTGTCATTTAGACAAGTCTCTCATACTGTCAAAGCCTGTCTTTGCAGGGCAGGCAGAGAAGACAGATATAAGTCTCAATTTCATAATCCCCAACCCCAAAAGTTGGACAGAAATTAAATGAGTAGCAAAAATGATTAAAAGGAATAGGCAGAATGAAATCAGACAGTGTGCCTGCAGCCAGGCCTGGACTGAGAGCCTAGGACAGGACAAGGGTGGGTTGTTTTCAATAAAATCCCAAGTTTCTAGATGTATCTTCCTATACATTTTAAGTTTTACCAATTTCATCTGGAAAGTCAGAGCAGTTGGATACAGTTCACACCATTATTAAAACACACTATTAGGCTGTCTTATACCAGTGGAACCCAACAGATGCAAATATGACCAGCAGAACTCAATAGGGCCCCTTGTTTACCAATCTACCACTTGGAAGAAACCTGTAGTTCATCAGGGTGTGATTTTTAATGATACATAAGTGGAGACTAAAAAATCAGCAGATGCTTCTTCTACATCAATATAAGCCTTTTAAAGAGCCTGTAAATGCTGCCAAAACAGCCAAAGGAAAGCTCTGCAGTGGGGTACACCCAGTAGAGGCAAGTCAAGAATTGCCTTCAGCTTTCCAATAAACACACACAGCATAACTCCAACAGAAAGAGTGCTGCTTCATGAAATTGACAGCCAGCTGTGCCTGCTCTACTTTTTGGAGAATGACAATCTCAAATCTCTCACTCCTTTCAGATCCAACTGTCACACGATCTGCTGAGCATCCAACAGAATTAACTTCAAGCAGATAAACTTTCAGTCTATGGGAAACAGACATCACCTTTTTTGAGATCTCCTTCAAGGGGCCCAAAGAAAAACTCAAGATTACGGGTACTCTTCTTTCCCCAACAGAGTATCACCACTAGTAAATCTCCACTGAGCAGACAGTAAAGGCAAACTTAAAACTGAAAAGAGCCACAGAGCAGGGCCATATAGGTGACAGCGCACACCCTTAGCATGCCAAATGTGCCTTGTTGTGCTGCCTCTTGGAAAACACAGTACTTCTTCAAGGTTTCAAGCATACAGAAGGAACATACTTCACGTATACTTGTGGTCACTGTGGAAATCTAAGCTAGCAGCAAGATACCGATGCTAACAGGCATCCACATGCAGAGACTATACTATCAGCTTCCTACCGCCCCAGAAGGGCCTGAAAAACTCCAGTGGATGGTTTCTGTATAAAGCCCAACTGCTTAATCTTGCACACGCAGCATTGGTCCGGCTGCAACTCCCAGTCACCCCTGCAAAAACTACACAAGTCAATGGATGAGTTATGAACAGGATCCAGGAATTACCTATTTCTAACAGCCTGATCTGCATGATGGCTCAACACCTGCTGCACTGCAATGTGACCACAGACTTAAGAGATGTTTCAGCCCACGGGATAAGCACATGCGTATCAAATACATAAATAACCCCACAAAGCGTCAAGTATTGCATGTACATTTGAAGTCATATGTGTGCTCAAGCACCTTCTTGAATCAGACTCTGAAAAAGACTATCAACATATTTAGGACCAAGGTGAGTGGGAGTAATGAAATGAACAAATGAAAAAAATGTCAAGAAAAGATAGGGACTGAAGCAACACAATAAGCAAGCATAAAATACTGTTAGCTACTATGTTATAAAGTAAATACAATGGAATAACAATATAAAGATGACAGCTCAAAAGCTATCTCCATCCAAGCCAATATTACCGTGTTCACGATCCAATCGAGACAAAATTTCTGCAACTGAGTAGTAAAGGCAAGACAAGTGTCAAGCTCTCCTGTTCCCTTAACAGCCCAAAAGAACAGGCTTTGGCCATCAACCCAGGGAGGTGACCGGATAGATCTGTCAGAACTCTCTCCCACTCCCAAAGAACAAGCACTGACTGTGTTCACAGGGAGCACATAAGAGTAATGAGATACAAATTACACTTTCAATAGAATTCAAGGCTCCCGTAATATACCTGAAAGCAGTCAACCCAAGAGTGAGGATTTTAGACAAGGCAATTTCCCTTCAGATACTTGAGACTGTTTCAAATCAGACCATATAATGTGACAATCAGGTTATGCATGTGTGATGGTACTATCCATCATTCTTTGTCTCCTCCTAAAAACCAATGTTCTTCTGCAGAGTGATAGCAGAACAATTACCTCTAATATTTGGGAAGCACTTTACATTTTAAAAGCAACAAACAGAAAAGCACAATGTTTTCATACAGAGGCCATAAAATAGATCAGACATCAGAAGAACACTGAATTTGGAAAAATAATCACAATGAACATGAAGTATTTTTATGAATCATAACAGCATATGCACTCAAGTGCTTTAAATTCAATGTACTTGAATAATATACTTCTCTTAACATACTCTAAATAGAAAGGTAGCTTAAATGCAAAATACATTGCTAAGGCAATAGTTAATTTAATTGACAACAGTAGGGCTATGATTTCAATCAATTTCAACCTACTAGTAAATTCTTTGGAGATATAAAATAATTTAGTAAAAGTATTATTTAAAGTGTTTATCTATATAAGCTTCAAACTTATGAAAACATTTCCATTTAAGAAATGAAAACAATATTTACTTGTTCAGACAGCATATTGAATACCTTTTCACCTCAATTCAGATAGACAAAAGTTTATATATAATGATGCTTACTCACCTGACTTAAAAAAATGAGTCTGCTGATAAATTTGAAAATAAAAACTATTATAGAATATTTACATAACAGTCACTGAGACAAGAATATTGGAAGCAGAACAATTAAAGTTTAAGTCTAAAATGCCATCTAAAAGTGACTCCAAGAAAAAGAGAAGCAAACCATTTAAGCAGCAAAATTTCTGAAATAATCCAAGAAGGTGCTTTTTGCCCTTGATTCCAACTGACTGTAAAGATTGCTCAACCCATTTTAGGGCTAAGCCGTTGATGCCAAATGAGGTATTTTGCTGTGATGGTTATTCATGACAACTGTTTTTGCTGCCTGATCTAATAACATCACTTATGTTAAATTTCAAACAGAAGACATCTCATGACATCTTTAGGCCTACTTTGAAAGTATAGCTCAACCTGGAAAATGAAAATTACTCTCCTACAAACCACAGTCACATTAATCTGCCAGCTGGAAAAAACTCAGAACAACAGTAACACATAAACAGTTTCCTAGTCAACAGGAAAGTCCCTCCTTCGAGCACACCGGTCAGCACGTTACTGCAGTGACTATTCTTACCTAGTCCTATTCTGCTGGGACTCGTCTCTCGACTGCACCCCTGGCTCCGAGGGATCTTGCTGCGCTTCTCTGAAGATGATGGCACTGGCTGGACTCTGGACGTTCCACTGCTCAGGCCACCATAGGTGCTTCCTAACAGCTTACCCGGAGAACTAGACCGGCTACCAGCTAGAAGAGAACCAGAAATAAGGAAAAAAAAAACAATTAAACCCCCCCCCAAGATTTTAAAAACTCTGACAGCAAAACTGGAACACAGTCAGCTCTATCTAAGAATTTGATCCAAATCATTCAGAAAACTAATAGGAGTGTTCCCCATGGGCTTTCAAGAAAGATTGAGGAAAGCCCATAGACAACAAACACTGACATCAGGAACCCTACCTGTATGAACCACGCTGCCCAGTTGGGATCCAGACCAAAGCAGACACTACAGTGTATGAATACCCCAGCTAGCTTTATGTGCCAGGAGCAGCCTTTCTGCAGCAGCATGGAATTCACAGGCTGCTTCACCTCCTTGCAAAGCAACGTAAATTAGCCTGTGTGGAGAGCTGTGCTGCAACATGCCAGCTTCTGGCATTGGTAACCTGCTGCAAAGCAGTTCAGGCATCTTCATGCTACACTGCAGTGGTGGCATTACTTTCCTGCAATAATTCAGTGAAGGAAAATTTAAAAAATACCATCTCAACAGCAGCAGATCAGCACAATAAAGACTAAACCAAGTGAGCTTGTCACATTTGTAGAGATGCTGGTTTACTTAGGTCTGATTGGTTAAACCTAAGCTATTTTGTTATTTTTGAGCTGGAGAAAAATTCTTTAGTAAGTTGAGCAGTGGGCCTTTTTTACCTTGTCTGTTAGAATAGTCCATGGCAAGTTTACGTTTCTTCTAAGCCATGTTGTCCACAAGACAGTCTACTAAGCAAGATTTATTTACATATTTACATTCCAGCTGCAGCAGGTATTTCCATCTGAAATAGTCTTGCTGTCTAAGTCAATGAGCTGAATAATACTTTTTTTTTTAAACTATGCAACTTCATTTAGTTAGTTGTTAAAAAATTAAGTAATGCTAGCTTAAAGGCAATCAAAGAACTGCGAGGGTAATAGATTCAAGACTTTTTTGCTTCTTCAGGTATATAAAAGTCACTGAAAAATTGCTCCTGATATTACCATTCCTGACATTGTTTGTTTGCTAAAACAGCCAGGAAACATATATTTGAAAAGCTTGCAAGAACATACTCAGGCAAGCTCATATTCTGAACCAATATTAATGCTGATTTCTTTCTGAAAAGTATCTGCACATCTCACAAAAAAATCAGTTCCAGATAATATTATGACTAGCAAGAATTAAAGATTGTTCTTCTGTCTTAATTTAAGAAGATATGCAAATCTAGTAATCTCATGGACAATACCATAAAAAATGGCCAAAGCCATTCTGAATCAATCAAATCATATACTCCCAATACTGTATGTGGTGCTGGCTCCATGTCTGTCCCCCCCCCNTACTTGAGACAGATGCCAGTCACACACAGCATCCACATCCTAAAAGCCAAGACTCCTCTCAGTTACGGTGCTGCAATCTCATCAATATCAGCAGGGCTGCACTGAAGTAACTGGAAGAAGAACTTAGCACCTGGGGTTTAAGCTGCAGCAATGAGCCAGCTTCAATATGCAGAATGTACGCTTACCAGGTTTGATTACTATGAGAAAGCAAAATCACTTGCCATACACATTTGGATTTATGACTTTAAGGAAATGCTTTTTAAGTCTCAGTCAGGAAAGAGTGCAGGAAGCTAAAAGCTTAGCAGTTAAAAAATGTGAAGGAAATAACATGAGAAAGCAAGAAAGAGAAAACATTTCTTACCACCAGCAGGATTAGCTGATCTGGATCCTTGATTATGAGGGCAGACCAAAGGACAGGCAAAAAGTGGATTAAAAGACAGCAAGACAATACAGCATTCAGCATGCAGTTTATGCTATACACAATACAGACAGATTTATTTACAAACATGTCACTCCTAAAGCCTCTGCAGAATGCAGTGAGTTAATGTGCAGATGTGACAATTTCCCAAGGTTGATCAGCTTCTTAGCTAAATGTCAACTAACACACCGAGACCCAAGTTCTGTTCTAAATTACACCCCAGCCCAGTCTGCAAAATTGCAACAGGGTTATCTGCTGTGTGGGCATGAAGAATTTGGTCCTGTGACCATATTATATTTGAATATATAGGTTATTTCATGCAATGTTTGGCTTAAGGATAAAGATCACATCTGGTTGGGCTAGGCTGAAAACAGGACTCAGCAAACTAGACCAAAGCAGCAGGTTTAGATATGATCATTCTAAAGCTTTGTAAGACATCCTATAAAAAATTAAGCCCATAATCTTTGAAACCTTTGGATACTCAACTATTCTTTAAATATTTGAGACTTGTTTCATCTGGTCTGATCATTTTTCACCAAACCATGTTTAGGAAAAAAAGGTCATTTCTGGCTTTGGATCAGTTTTAGGTTCAAAACTGAAGAAATCAATTTAGATCAGCATACCAAAGACCAAATTCCTTCGTGACCTCAATGTAAAGATTTTCATTTGGCTCCATCCTGAATATAATACTTCTCTCTTCTGCTCTCCCAGCCTAACACAATGCTATGAACTGCTTCTGCATCCCTCCAGCATGACAGAGCAAAGCAATGAGAGCACGAACAGAGAAGAGCTTTTAAACAGGGGTGCAAAGCAAGTCAAGTCCTCAGAACAAACAGGTCTTTCCACAAACCCCATTTCCTCTTACCCACAAGCTTGAAGGTCCTCAAAACATGAGTGGCTTTCTCCCTCCTCCCAATTCCTTTTAAAGTTTGAGTGACAAAACTCTTCTTAGATACACATGACAAATACGCAGCAGCACGGTATGTATGGCTCCTGGGGAAAACCACAACTCGCCAGGAAGCCAGAAAGCGCAGGTATGTCATGCGAATCAGATGGCAGAACCATCTCCCCCGTGTCTACACAAAATAGGTGATGCCCTATTTTAAATTGATGCCAAATCCCATTAACTTTAGACAGCTCACGTGTTACACATACAGAAATACAGTCACTTAAGCAGGAGCAGCTTGGCAGGGCAAGAACCGAGGACAGCAGTCAGCTACAGACACAGAGGGTGTCTCGGTGGGACCCACTGCAAGTTTAGTCCTACACATCACAGCAACATAAAATTCTGCTGCACAACTGGTAAAAAAAGGCAGCAACTAAGTACTCAGATTTGGGGCCCTATTTGTCAGCAAGAGCATGTACTGGCTGGGTGGGGATTTGTTTTGTTACATGTCCAAACACTATTAGCAGAAGTGAGCCCAATCCTCAGCTGATGCTACTACAATTCAAGAGACACGTGTTAATAAGTACTTGTTTTGCTCCCCCAGAAATAAAACACTTCTTACGCTGGGACTGGGAAACTACTTTAGCCCGGCTGCGGCCTCGGGTATCAGCAGGCGTTGAAGTGACGCTTGTGGCACTGCCAGAGCTCTGTCTCCTTGTACGAATCCGACCTGAAAGAATGCAAAGACAAACAGACCGTTAGTAGGTTTCTTCCCAAGGCAGCAGCATCTAACATGCTGTCCTATGCTTGCGGGGTTGCTATACACACAATTAACCACGCTACAAAATAATTTTACAGGGAGAGGCAACATCTTTTATTAGACTCGCTGAGACGCAGGGGAGGGAGTGGAAACACTCATGGTCCATGAGTCTGAAAACTTTGCTTTCTGTAACGCAGTCAGCCAATTTAATTAAAAAATACTACCTCTCTATAGCCTTTGCTTCTCTTCTATAGTAGCTTGTTTACAAAGGATCAACAAGAAAAATTTCAGTCTTCTAAATGCTGCTTCCTACATCAATTCATTACTTTCTGACAAGGTGATCACCCTTTCAGAGATGGGCGTGACAGATGCCCCCACAAATTCCATCGTTGGGATTTCCAATTAGCAGTTTGGTGCTTTATATCCTGCTCTACACACGCAGGCTGGCATGTACTCCTGCGAGAGTCTGTCAGCACAGCCTGACTACACTTATTTCAGGCTCATTGAATTTTCCCTGCTGTTTACAGTTCTCTCATTTATCCCGAGATCAGTGTAACTTTACTTGTAATGGAGAGTCCCATTTAACACAATGAACGTTGTTGAAAAATGATCCTGTGTGTCTGCTCTTTATTTAAGCGGAAAATGGATATAAATTCTCAAAGTGTTCTTGGTCCTTTTTCTGTCCTTTCCTCATGAAAAAGCCACAGAAATTTGAGCTAGAAAAGCTTACAGGGTCATCAGTTCATCCCCTTCCTGGGGCAGGGCTGTTTCCTACAGAATGTTCTTTCCAGTGCTACACTTCAATTATCTGTCTCTAGTTAATGGGAAAGAAATGATAATTAAGAACAACACAAAGCAAGCCTCCATCAGTACTTTTCAACAACTCAGTTCTCAGCCAAATCTGAAGCTGTTTCTCAGAACTCATGCCAGTGCTCTCTGCATTCAGAGGACGACTTCAAGTTTCAGGCACAATAATAAAAGAAAAAAAAACCACAACAGGTAAGAGAAGAGTCTAGACAACTGCACCCACCGGTTATAGATACTCATCTCCTGCCCTTTGTCTCCACCATAAGCATACAGAGAAGTATGAACATGGAGATACACACTTCCCAACCCACCCCCCCTCCACCCCCAAAAAAGTCACTTCACATAAGTTACACATGCAGGACAAGACAATGGCAAGCAGCCCAGGCTGAACGGATTGAGAGCTCTGTTCATCTCTGAGCTCTCAAAATATTCATAACATGGTCTGCAAGTTTCTGACAGACACAAAGTGACACAGAGATGTTTAGCTTTGAGAAGAAAGCCTGGACTTGTTTGCAGGGGAAAAAGCCTGGAAGACAGCTATACTTCAAACCTCTCCACCAGCATCTAGTTTTGAAATACCTCAATAGACAAGATACAGATATCTACATTCAAACAATTGTTTGTAGGCAAGACATAGAAGAAATCATTAGCATAAAACTGGGAAAATATAAAGACCCCACTTTTTAACCACTGGCTCAACTGAACAAGCTCTGAGCATGCCCACAGGGGTCCAACAGTCATTAAACTGGCTGCCAAGGTCTTCCTACCACGAGCAAGACTGTAGATCTCCTCTGCTCTAGGACATTATCTGTCCCTTACAAATGGTCAGCCTGATACACAACCAGAGGCAGCTATAAAGCTCTTTGCTGGCCCATTCCCACCCCTTACAAGTCTGGCACATGCACAGCTACACGCAGATGAGCAGAGCCACTGTGCAACTTGCCTTGTACAAGGTATGTACCCCAAACCCCACCGCAGGCTTCAAAGCAGGCATGCATGGGGAAGGAGGCAGAAGGACCTCACACTCTTGTCAGAAGCCTCAAGGCCCTCAAGGCTTCCTTTCATTTCTCACATCAGGAGGGCATAGCTGGTGGCAGCAGGAGTACAAAACAGTAAAGACAAGACATAGTTAAACCTGACCAGTCTTGGGAGCCAGTAATGGAATTAACTTACATCCTTCCAGAATGCCAAGAGAAGGCCTTGGCAGTGCAGAAAGTCCTGGGGGGTAACTCAAGATGAAATTCAACATTCCACACAGAAACAGCATTGGAAGGCATATTTAGTGATGTGTATGGGCCAAGAACAAGTGAGAAGGGACTGACATCTCTTGCTCTTATGCAGAGGCCACTGAAGATCCTCAAAATTTTCTGTTCTTTCTGCATCTCCAAAACCTTTTTTTTTTTTTTTTTTTTTTTTTTTTTCTTTTTTCTTTTTTCTTTATCAGCAGGTGACTAAGAAGGAGAAAACTGGGACAATATGTAATGAGTGACTCTCCCACCTTAGGAAATACAAAGCCTAAAATAACATATAGAGAAACCAAGATTAGCTTCTGATACCAATTCTGGGGGCTTTAAGAAAAAAAACTGAAGCAAAGGGTCAAACTTAACTAACATGTGATTATCAGCAGGATTAGAAATAGAGTTCAGTCCTATTTTGAAACCCCTGAGAGTTAGCAGACAGACTCCTGCCAACTTCAGCAATTTCTGAATGAACGAGTACCCAGGAACAAAATTCTGCTTCCTTTTGGACTAGTAGATTTGCACACTGATTTTGGCCTAATGGGTGTCAGAAAGAACAATGTGAGATGAACAGTTCCTCTTCCAAAGGAGGAATAGAGTCCCAACATTGATACTGGTTTTCTCATCCTTCTAAAAAGGCTGACAAGCATTTGAACTAACACTGCACTGGACTTGGATTCTGCAAATGATAACGGGAATAGCAGAAAACTAGAAATTTGTGATGCAAAAATGATGTAATGGTATGAATACTGCAATGGTACAGTAACAACTTACTGTAAGAGTATTTTATTCTTTAAAGTCCACAGTGTAAAGTAAAACATGAGGGGGTAAAATGCCTCAAATTCAAGGTCAAATTCTTCAGAGTTACAAGGAAAGAGTGCCATCTGTTATCAGTTATATGTATTCCTTGAAGCATGAATTGTTGATGTACTTTCCAAAGTTTTATTTTCTGAACTTTAAAAACTATGTATTTATTTTTTCATACAGGTAATTAATCTTACTTGCAGCATACAAATGTTTCAGAGTTAAGTGACTGAAAGCTACTATTCAAGAAAAAAGTTAAGATTCTAAGTTCTTCCTATCCAAGTACAGTTTTTAGCTGTAAAACAAAAAATGTCCAACTGGAACTCAAAATTGCTTTAGGCAAATCTATGAGAGATAGAAAACATGGGAAGAGATTTGGGATGTTTCCTATGTTAACTTATCTTCACATACATGCAAAAATTTTAAATTAGTCTTATGATCCAAACCCTACTTGCTTTATAGTAGTGCAAGATGAATCAGTATGTCTGGCTTCGAAATATCAATATTTTTATTATAAATTATACCAAGTACAGCATGTATATATAGAAGTTCATCTATACAATACAAATATCTCTACTACATTCCCTTAAGAATTTAATGTGCGAACAAGAGTCTGCATTCACATCCAAGAGTTATTTGCACATAGGACTATTTGTGTGGCTTTATCTCTATCATTCTATCCCAGACAGAAAAACTAATTTCAAGCAGGACTGGAAATAACATATCAAATAAGTTATTCAGACTTTTTTTTTAAATGTTGAACTCAAGCAACCACTTCCCCTCCCAAAACTTCTTTACTTTCAAGTGGGTTTGTTTCCATATCTAGCTCAAACTGCAGATGTAGCAATTCGTATTTCATAACCATTCTTTTTCTGCTGCTTTTAAAAGAATTACTGCATCCTGACAACAGCAGCACAGCAAAGGAACAGATAAAGACTGCACCAACTAGCTTCCAAAACCCATGAAAGTATTTCCATAAAACAACCCCTTGATCTAAATTTGACATATGACACATCGCTGTTGGTACAGAAAGTATTTTGAAAGACTCCATATAAATGCTTTGTGTTAAGAAACCATTTGTGGGGTTTTTTTAGGCGGTTTTGGTTTTGTTTAACATTACTGTCATTTTTACAACAACCAATGGATCAGAATTAACCCTGAAATGTCTATCATACATCTAAACCTAGGAAGGTTGTTTTGCCTTTTAAAAAGGAACAAGTGAAGGAAGATTCTATGATAATGTTTTTGCATTACAAGAGGCTTCATCCAGCAGAATTGTTCTGAGTTCCTCTGGGTGGATACTGCAGCATCTCCATCCCCAGTGCTCAGAACAGACACAGGTTTTATGACACTCAGCCTGTATATTACACTGAAGGAAATGGTTTTCAAATAGTCTAGAAATGGTACATAACAACTCCACAACTCAGTTTAATCTGTTCCATGCTGTGAATAACAATACCTACAACCACACAAGGTATATACGGAAGCACTGGGACAGTCATGGTCTCTCCATGGATCAGCTTAAACAATTTAGGTTACTTCCACACTGTGTTTTTCTCCCCCATGGAGAACAACAATCCTGAAAGAGCCTATAGAAACACCCTAGCTGTGTCACTGCTAAATGACACATGGACATCTGTGAAACATGCACACATCATTTTAAAACATGCTTTACATAAATCTGTAAACAACTTTTTACAACCACCATTGGAATGGTTTCCATGCATATTTAGCATGTGTCCAACATCACACTAGTATAAGACCTGACTCTGCACCATAATATCCCCCAAGAAGCACTTGACCCTTACTGGAAACCATCAGTATATGCTGCCTGTGGGTTTTGTATGAGAACTCCTTTGAAAGCAGAGGGTTGAGGGAACAACAGTGGCACCACTTTGCCCTACACCAACAAGCACAGGCAAATCAAGTCAGCACTTGCAAAGGGATGGACCAAGAGAACAAAGAAACCTACTACTTGAGCATTTCCATTTAAGATACCACGTTCAGTCGTATCTTTGAATCAAGCCTTACCCTTGAGGACAAGGGAGAGCTTCAAGGCAGAGAAGAAAACAGGAATGGTGATTTCTTAAAACTTGTGTTATTCCCAAAGCCTTTGGTAAAGCACTCAAGATGTCCAACTGAGCAGGTCACTCTTTTTGAGCTTAAGTTATCTGAAAACTATGATAAACCAGATTTTCTTTCCGTTCTGGTAAATCGTAAAAACTACTAAAAATTGTGCCACTGATTCTTGAAACTGCTGATTTTGTTTTAAACTTACAAGTTTCAGGACAGACCAGCATTTATGAGAGCTCATTGAGAAAGGCTTGTCTGAAGGGCTTGTCTTTACGCTCACTTTGAAAAAAGGAGCCAGATAACAGAAACACTATGAACCATTATTCTGTACTGAAAGTCAGCATTATGCACACCTTTTAAATGTTGCTTGAAAAGCCATTTAATGATAAAATAAGCAGAAGCTTTTCTAAGGTTTTCTTTTAATCAATTATAACAAACATGGCACAACTGCTACCTGCATAGCACTAGCTGTGAAGTCCCGATCAAGACTATAAAGGTTTAGATCTTACAAGCTTTCTGCCTACAAAGCTCTTAATGAAGTTCAAGAACTACCCATACACGAAGGGTCTGGGTAATCAAGACATAACTGTGCACTGCATAAAGACACAGCCTCACAGCACAGAGACAGCAAAACACCCGCACAGATTTAAGTGGTATATAGAGTCACACTACCTCTCCATAAGGAAGTGCATTTCAACAGCATTTGTCAATTGGGATGACACTACTTAAAACCAAAGGAGTGATACCCAGCTCTTGTATTCTTGCCACTGGCATAACCCATTCTATCTTGCTCCTATTTTGAGATGTCTGGCTCAAAAACAAAACACTGAGGAGAACTGAGGGCAAAGCAGATGGGAACTGCCAAGTTCACACAATGCTGGCACCCAGCTGAGGGGAAGGTGCAGAACTTTTATGCTGTAGCTACAGAAAGCCATGATGGGAACCAGACTGCAGATTTAATTTCAAGCTGAACCACACAAAACCACAGGGATTTGCTCTTAAATTACTTACTGGTGACCTGCAAAAAAAGCCCAGGGGCACGAGTGTGGATGGAATTTCTGCTTTACATTCCAGGAGTGTCTCCTGCACACATAGGTATTTCCAGAGCAAAGGGATGTTTTTCCTCTTCCCCTGCCCCCTTAGTTTTTACATTTATGTCAAGAATATGAAGTTTTGCTTCCCTGTAATTCCTGACAAACTCTGCAAGATCAGAGAATTGGCAGAAGACCTTTCTCAGCCCTCATCTGTAGGGCACACTGAATCCTGAACAACAAAGGCCGGTCTTCCCTCAACTGTCTCAAAGGAAAACAAAGATGAAGAGTTTCGAACAGTGATTAAACTCATCCTTCAAGTGCTCTGACTGTAGTGCACCGTGTTATAATTCTCCCTGATCCTCACTCTCCCCCCAAAAAAGAGAATCCTACCACTAAAAGATGAGATCTGGTATTTAACACTATGGGGATGGTAAACTCCATTTCTGAAAGTTCATCTCAATCTTTCCCCACAAGCAACTTGCTGTTTTCTACTACAGATATTTACCAAATCAAATCTGCTTCCAATGTAGCCAAATTGGGAAAACAAAAAACCCTAATCAAATAAATAGCCCACCCTTTTGCGTTTTGACAATAAAGCANCTTTTTGTTTTTTAAAAAAAAACAATTAAAAAAAAAAAAAAAAAAAAAAAAAAAAAAAAAAAAAAGGTATTCCAGAGGACAGTTGTTGTAACAGGCCTCCACAAACATTATTACAGCCTAGGAGAGGACTGAAAGGTGCACAGGGTATTTCATAAATTAACATTAAACATTCAACATTTCAAAGCTAGGCCAAAAAAAGAAAGGTTTGAGAACTGGGAAGAAAGGAAGAAGAGAGAAAAGAAGGGTCAACAATGAATTAAAAAAGCTCAGTATTACAACAATTTGGAATTTTCATCTAAACCTCCATTGATTTAGAAAGACAGGTGTTTAGGCCAACTTCGTATTCCTTATCACTGACCGATCACAAAGCACAAACACTTGCCCATAACGCAGACCCAGTTCATCTCTCAACACTGAGATTAAGTACCAGTTCTGAAAATGGTAGAGACCTTTCCCTCTAAATAATAAATCAATGCAATACTAAGGAAAACACACACACAAAAATGGCAGTGGCACTTCTCAGACCACTACATCCAAATACAAGTAGCCATCAAGGATATGAGCACAGTCCCACAAGACAGTAATAGATCCCTTGAAAAGAGACTTGCATCGGAAAAAGTGGGTTCATTGGGGGGTGTGGCGTCCTCATTCTGTGTAGAAGACATTCTTGTTTTCAACTCCTGTCTACCTCAGAAAAAGTGATTTCCCAGTGATCTTTTTTGCTTGAGAAATAAGAAATAAAGAACAAGCTTTGGAAACAAGCCAGAAAAACAGACTGGGAGCCATCCTAAACTAGCAGGCTCAGCAACCTTGAAAAAAGCCTTTCCTCCAGCTGTCTTAGATGTAAGCCATCTCACTCAGACAGTTAACAACAAAAAGAGAGTGCTCAGGTTTAAAGAGGTTGACTAAATATTCCTTCCCTAGAGATCATTGTTTACTGTCCTCATTTTTCTGCCATGTGATCATCTCATTCAATTCTCTCGCTGCCCAGTTTCTTCCCGAAAGCATTTGGCAGTTGTGACCTGAGCTTTGGATGGAAAAACACAGCAAACCTTTACACATCATGGAGCAAGAAAACACAAGCCCTGTGTTGGTTTTTTTTGTTTTGTTTTATTTTGTTGGTTTTGGGGTTTGGGTTTTGTTTTTTGTTTTTAAATCTGTGCACAGGTCACCTTCAACCAAAAGCAGTGCTTTAAATATGGAAACCCACATACAAGTCAAGTCATAAAAGCAGACTAGTGCCTATTAGCAGGGAGGAGCTCAAAGAGGAAGTGAAGAATACCCCATGGCATCAAAATGAGCAGGACAACCATGCAACACTTCATGCAGGTCACCAGTGAACATGGATGAGAACCAGATAACACTTTGAGAACAGAGACCGGGTAGGGTGGTACGACTGTGGACACACCTCAGTTACACAGAGAGACTGCTTACCCTCAGTTTTAGTGGTAGTACCATCTTTAGGCAAATTAAAAAAAATAAGGAGAGGGTTAATAGGGAAGATTAGTAACATCAACAGAACTGGGCACTATATATTAGCTACAGAAATATGCACAAAAATTAACACAATTAAAGAAATGAAAAAAGTTTGACTGAGCAGCAAATCAAAGCTTGATGTACCTGAAGAACACACTTGCAGGTTTCCCCTCCTGCAATAACCAACCTTTGCCAAACTCCATTTTTGTTGTTTGCCTCACCATTTCTCTCACAGGAACGCACAGGTGACAAGTGTCCCTACTAGCTCAAAAGGAAGCAGGCTCCTTCAGGAGCAGCCATATTTGCATCACTTAGACTGCATTTGCTGCTTTTCTCCTACAGTCTGTTTTAAGAGCAAGACTAACACTGTATTCAGTCTCCTGGCTTCAAGGACAAAGCCAACTTTAGTAGATGCTTGCCCCCCACTTCTGTTCTTCCTCATAAGATTGTTTGAAAGCAGTTTTGCCACTGAATCCAGTATACAGTGCAACTGAAAAACAGCTGCATCTGTGAGCTCGAAAGCACGCTATTATGTGATCAACTTCATATTCTGCAATATGTTTTCATTCCAATGTATCTAAAGCTTGAACAAAGTATGAACAATTTAAATAAGAATTCAACTTCTGAACCAAATACAGTCAACATTTAAGCCAAGGTAAAACATTTCAGATATGAAAGAAACCTGACTACAAAAGGAATATATAGAAACCATCCCTATATAATTCAGCAAGCATATTTTATCAGACTAAAGACCAAATGCCCTACAGTAAGGAGAAGCAACTTCTCAACGGACTCAGTGAAGACAATCTACACAGCTTAAATCGAGATCACTGATTTCTGATTTTTCTCCCTCTTGTAAAGGTAAATTGATGAAAAGTCTGGAATTAGATTAGTATGAAGCCAGCAGAATGAGAAACTAGCTCAGATGATCAGTTCTGCTCATAACCAAGTTGAAGCTCTGCAAATATGGTGTCAATCACTGCCTTGCATTACCTCCTCCACACCTCCTTAAATGGCATGTCCAGGAGAGAAAGATCAAATGCAAACTTTCTTGTAAGAAACCCTGAGGCACCTGAAAGTGATATATGATGCTCTGGAAGAATAATGTGCCACGTGGCTATAATCCAAAGAGTCAGCATAAGGAACAGATATTTATATCCTGTGTAGTGAAACGGGAAGGCTGACTTCTCTTTGCTTCTACATCTCTAGTAAAACAAAGCGATCAAACTCAACTAAGATGTACTATTCAAAGCATAAAACAATTAATGGAAAACCAGTTTCACGAAAGGAGGGAAGGAAGAGAAGGAAAAAAGATGGGGGACATGTCAAAAGGAATTGAGCAGTCTTTTCCTCAACAACATCCCAGAATTGTAATAAGATCTGCTTTTGCCCAGAAAGAAGAGCGAGAGACAGACTATTATACAATTCAAAAACTAAGAAGTTGTTTCAAGTCAGTTCTGTTGCAAATTTTTTCCTTAATCCCAAAGAGCAAGAGATCACACACTGATCCTGAAGAGCTGGTAACTATCTCAGAGATATGTTCTTCTAGTTACAGTTTAATATTCAAATAAAACTATGAGGCACTTTCTGCTAGCAAAGAAAGCTAACTGCAAGAGTAGAAGAACATGTAGATTTACCTAGTGATGCATATGAGCCTGGGGGCAAGGCTGCAGCAGAACTGAAGGGGGTGGATGCTCCAGAAGACGTCACTTTTGACTTGGCACTAGCTGCTGCATTCACATCGACGTCACTGCGGGATCGCTGCAGAGATCCTGGTGTTGACACAGATTTTGTACTTACTGTAGATGCTGCAGATGGGAGTGGAAGATCCAGAATAAAGAAGATTAATTTTTTGAGCTGTGTGCTTCAAAGAGCCTGACAAGCAGTTTAATGTACTATTTTTAACACTCCCTGCTGGCACTGAAATACCTCAACTAAGAATGCTTTATCAGGGCAATGTGGGCTTCCCCACACTGCCTGCAAAGATACATCAATGCTGACCTGATGCTACCTCTAAGAACTTTATCAGACACTAACCTAAATGCTGAGATCAAAAAGGCTGCCAGGCCAGTAATAAAGAAATTTCTAACAGAACCTAGATGGGAAAGTTCAACAACAGTACCCATCACCAGCTTGTGAGTTGCTGGCCAAAACAGGTCCTTCAGCCCAGGTTCTACTAACTTCCTTCCCAACACCTCATCTTCTCATGAGGACTGCTGTTCCCATCACTTGTTGATGCTTACCCTCTTGAGCATGAAGCTTGACTATTCAGCTGCAAGCAAACATGCATTTGTGTGCACAATCAAGTAGGTTACACAACAACATCTCCTTGAATCAAAGGTCTCAGTAGGGTGTACTGCATACACAAACCAGCCAGAACCCAATCTTGGTCAGGTGTAGAAGGCAACTTATCTACCAACAAAGTTTTGTATATTATATTCTGTATTAAAATTTATTATTTAGATTATTGTATGCATTTACTTAGGACAGGAAAGCTGCACCTAAATATTCCATCTTACAGTAAAAACAGATTAGCAACAAGATGGAATTTAACACTGTAGGACTTGTGTGCAGACAATGCCTCCAGTAAGTGCTGAAACCACAGAGAATAAATGACAGAAAATTGTGAAGCTGAATGCACCATTAGACTATGTAGCTGTATGTCTTAGCATCAGCAGTAGTTTATTCCAGCTATTGCACAGCTAAACATACCCTGGCTAGAATTTTCAAGGCTTCAGCCTTCCTTTCAGGTGCAAGCAATAACAGATTTACTAACTTTCAAAAGCATCAGCACTTGACACACAGAATGTGGTGTACAACCCAAAACTAATTAAAAATTTTACATACTAAGTTGCCATCTTAAGGAGCAGTAAACAATGATCAAAGTTTTTATTTGCATATCTAGTGTCTGAAATTCTCACTCTAATTCATCACACTTCCTCAGGAACACCTCAGCACATTTTTCAGCTCCTGTTCTCACCTCTAGATGTAGTACTTCCAGTAGGACTTCTTTTGGCAGACAATGGACGGCTAGAAGTTAATATAAATATATTCATTAAAACAAAACTAGTATTTCATAGTTATCAGTAACAGTGCTACTCTGTTCCCTCAGTACACAATTAAGTTAATAAGAAGTTATTTTTATACAGGAATAGACTAACAAAGCTTATTAGTTAAGAATAAATACAGTACCACCATGAAATTCTTCACAAAAGCACTAAGAAAAAAAACTAGTATGCACATTATTTGAGTAAGAAGAGATCGTTAAGAACACTTTTTGTGCATTTAAAAAGTTACACCAATAAGTTCTGGATATTTTTCATATAGGTCACACTTAAATTGCAGACATTTGGAGCCTAAGTCTACCATATCTCTAAGAGAAGCTAAAATACATACATTCAACAGAAGAGTTACATATTGATTTTGCAGTTTCAAGTCAAACTTAATTTAGTAGTTTTTCTTCTCTTATATGGAAAGAGGCAGACTTCTACCTCTAGGATTAATGCTAAACATAGAATTTCAATCCTTTTGTGCTTTGTGTTAAGCACAATTGGAAGGAATGACAACAGTATTTGCTGAGCATAAAAAGCTTCCTAGAAAATTATTTATGGAGTCAAGATAATGATTTTTTTTTTTTTTTTAAGCCAGTAATGGGGTTTGCTAGCTTTTTATTTTAATACAATGTTAGCTAAAAAAAAAAAAACAAATTTAGAGTAACCAAGTGTTGAGGCCCAACAATGACCAGATGAGCCAAAGCAATGTGATGGCTCCCTCCAATTCAATGATGCTATCCCGCAGTTGTTTAAATTGAGAGGTAGTGACATTGGAAGACTTACTTAAGACTCTCCTGGGAGCTGGAGGAGGAGCGATCCGACTGTGGCAAGGACACAATGCTGTCAGAGTTCTTCAAATGTGACTGCAGGGCCTTCTGGTAGGAAGACTCCAAGGTGTGGTACAAATGCTCAGCCTCTCGGCTGAAGTGACTGTGGAAACCCCAGTAGCACCTGGAAACAAGGCACAATACTGTGAATACTTCCTTGTGATGTTTTAGGGGGCAGTGGAGCACAGGTAGTCAGAGCCCTTTTCACTACTGGTATTAGTGGGCTCACTAGCCCAGTCATTTCAACCATCTACTGCCCCTATGACACACTTGAGACATATCACTTTCTTCAACCCATCGTGTTGCTCAAACAGCCACACAGAAGACAAACCAAATGAAAGTAAGAAGAAAGGAACACACCATTTGGTGCATTATAAATACACAAGTAGCCAACGAAGCTTTATTACAGAAGAAACCCTCATCCCTCCGGCTGTCTACTGTACACGGGAGATGGAAGACCCAACTAGACTGATACTAGTTTGGGACTGGGTGCTCAATAATTACTTCAAAAACACACCAAAAGAGAACACACATGCATGGGCCTGATTCAGGAAAGCACTAGCTAGTGTTGTTTTCTTCCTTAAGTTTAACAAACAGCCCTCCTACAATGCTGCAGAGACAAACCTTCTCTGTACTGAGTTGAGGCTGTTGACTGTCTTTTGGGGAAGAAATAACAAGGAAAAGGAAAGAGATGCTCCTATAGACTTCCAATCAGTGCCATGCCGAAAATAAAAGAGCATTTTAAGATGAGGGAAGGATTCCTCTCTGGTCCAAATCTCCTGGCTGACGGTTAAACACCATCCACTCTCACCACAAAGGAGACAAAGACTCTCACAGCACTTTTCACAGGGCAACTAATAGGCAGTTTAAGAGTAAGATCGTTAGCTCAAAGCAATTAAGAATTGTTTGTGTGTGACAGCCACTCCTTAGAGCCTCAGAGAAGTCACATACATTCTTACATCACTAGAAGGAAACAAATTTCTGTCTTACAATCAGCCATGCTGTTAATTAAGAAACATGGTAAGAGAGAATTAAGCATGCTCTCCAAAGTCTCATGCCATTCTCCTTGCTGCATCTATTCAGCTTAACTAGTCACCTGCTATGAAGTCTCAGTGCCTACCGTATTTTTCAGTGATGGACACATTCCGTTTCAAAAGGATTTAAGCAGTCCTACTGTGAAACACTCCTGCTCATAACATAGCATTTAGACTAATAAAAATTATTGTTCACTGATTTCATGTTTTACAGCATACTCTTTCTGAAGAAAAACGTTCCTGTAGTGTTCTGTTCAGAAAAGCATGATCCTAGTATATCAGCATACTACCTTAAGTACAATGACATTAATGGAAATGCAAGAGATCAGAAGAAAATTAATTGCAAATATTAAACTTTCCTATAGATACACAAAAAGATATTATTTCAGCGTCATAAAATATTACCTTAATTTAGGATACCATTTAGCAGTGTACTAGCACAAGGACTTTTACTTCAAGAGTAGCAGATAACAATAGAATAGAATAGAATAGACTATTCCAGTTGGAAGGGACCTACAATGATCATCTAGTCCAACTTGCCTGACCAATTCAGGCAAAAAAGTTAGAACATATTATTAAGGACATTGTCCAAATGCCTCTTAAACACTGATAGGCTTGGGGCATCGACCACCTCTCTAGAAAGCCTGTTCCCAGTGTTTGACCACCCTCTCCATAAAGAAATGTTTCTTAATATCCAGTCCAAACCTCTCTGGTGCAGCTTTGAACCATTCCCATGCATCCTATCACTGGATACCAGGGAGAAGAGACCAGCACCTCTCTCTCCAATTCCCCTCCTCAGGAAGCTGTGGAGAGCAATGAGGTTGCCCCTCAGGCTCCTAGCTGACAAGCTAGGCAAGCCCAAAGTCCTTAGCTGCTTCTCAGGGGACATTTCTTCCAGCCCTTTCACCACCTTTGTTGTGTTCCTCTGGACACACTCAAGTACATTCACATCCTTCTTAAATTGTAGGGCCCAGAACTGCACACAGTATTCAAGGTGAGGCTGCACCAACACTGAATACAGTGGGATAATCACCTCTCTTGACCAGCTGGTTGTGGTGTGTTTGATGCACCCCAGGATGCAGTTTGCCCTCTTGGCTGCCAGGGCACACTGCTGACTCATACTGAGCCTGCTATCGACCAGCACCCCCAGATCCCTTTCTGCAAGGCTGCTCTCCAGCCACTCCTCTCCCAATCTATACTTGTGCCTGGCATTACTCCGTCCTAGGTCTTGCATACAGGCAAAAAAAAAAAAGAATACATTAGAAATAATAGTATTTTTGTACTAAACAGAAGAAACACCAGTTAACTGCAAGCAACTCTATCATCAAAGAGAAAGACAAGGCTACTAGTTCTCGCCTCTAGACTCTTGAACAACTCAAGTAAGCATTTTACCTGCTTAGACAGATAAAAAGCCAATAAAATATTACAAGAACAAAGCAAAACAAGCACCATTAGAAGATGTGATACATATATAACTCAGCCTCATGTGATCACCTTGTATGATGACATCTGCTGAAGTGCACACTCCCACTGAAGCCAAGGCAAAGTTGACATCAACTGCCAGGAGAAGGTAAGTTGTCTGGACTTCAGTCTCCAACATGCAATACCACTGACTCACAATACGATAGGTGCAAAGAAGGGGAGGAAGAAAAGACACCAACAACAGCTTCCACTTACTTTCTTGCCTCTATCCTGGCTTCAGAGTCTGCATCATGAATTCCCTTCTTTATTGTTTCAGCTAATACTGATATATGTCTGAAATAAGAAGGAAAACATTATCCAGCAGTCCAGAAAGATGCACCACACTTATCAACAAATTACTAGTTTGATTTTGCCTTGGCCTTCAAGAGCAAATAGTTCATCACATCCTCCTATTTCCATGTAAGATCCTTTGGAGCCTTTATTAATTTACTCTTACAAGTCAGTTTTATTTCACCCACACTGCTGACTAGGAAAAGACAAGCAGCATTCTTCATAGGTCAGTCTCTAGTTAGCTATTAAAACTGCCTGGGTGCAAAAACACTCTCTTAACCCTTAAAAAGTCATGCACAGTCTAGGGCTAAGGAAATTGTGTCCCAGTTTCTTCTCCCACAATTACTTTCACTGTTCATTAGTTTGAAGTACTGTAAAAGCCTCAGAAGCTCTGACAGACATGTAGTAGCCTCCACCTCATCATCTCACTTTGGGGTGGCAAAAGGAAAAAAAAAAAATTTAAAAATTCTATTTGAGTTCAGGGATTCACTCAGCCAGGTTTTCCAAGGTTGGCATAGGAGACAGACTCACCGAACTCTGACTGCCAGAACTACAAACAAATGGGGTGTGTGCATATATGTACGTGCTTTTTTTTTTGTGGCAAAAATATCTCTGCTCAAGCTACCCGATATAATCTCACCTCCTAGATTATCCTTTCTCCAGAATTAACCTCCCCAGACATAAGTAGGAGAGAAATAACCCACTTGTTTTCAGAGCTTACCTTTCTAGGGAGTGTGTTTGCCACTCCTGCAACAGCAAGTCTAAAAATTCGAAACAGCGCCTGAGAGAAGAAAGAGAAGAAATGATGAATTCTCTAAGTTAAGAAGCACACTGACTTTGCCATACCTGCCTCACCACCCATCTTTTGTTATGAAGTTTTTTAGGACATTAGAATTCAGTAACGACCCCGATCAACATCTCTACAAATGCCATCAATAAACAGTCTGAAGTAGTAACAGGAGGCAGCTCACTACAGATAAGTCTGAAGAGATGGCTTGACATAAAACAATCCAGAAAGCCCCCCTTTCATTAAACAGGATACAGGCCCAGAAGATTCATGCTAATGATACTTTGTACCTGTTAGTTCAGGCTTCACACAGAAACTTCACATTTAGCTTCAGGTGGAGACAGATACTTTCCAACTTTAATCTCCCCTCCTCATCTCAAGACACTAAGGCACAAGCGTGCTGTTACTTGTCCAAGGTTTGTCACCAAATTCAGCAACCACAAAGCCCTTCTTTTTGCCTAACTAGAGGAGAACTAGTTAATGTGCCTGGTCCATGTAAGAGCCTCCCGGTGAGGTAGTGGACTGAAGTACACTTAGATTTTAAGTGCAGAGAGGACCATTAGCATATCCAGTCCAACTTCCAGATGATGCTGTTGCAGAACACTACTTCTGCTGACTGGCCCAAAGAAAATGTGTCACTGTAATGGCTAGTAGTGCGGAATAGGAATGTGTCTGTAAAGAAGCCAAAATAATATGATAACATGTAAAGCACAGAGGTTAGTTTAAAAAACATTTCTCTTTGTGGAAAAGTCCTTTTCTTCCCTTCAGTGCTGTGGCTTATTCAAGATAGCTGACTTTGAATTTGATCCCAACTTGTGGGGGAGAATGAGATGCATTCTTTAGTAAGTGTGTATACCAACACTTTTCATTAATAAAAACAACTACATGAATGTTACCAAAAAAGTACACGTGAACCTATTTACTGGTAAAAAGAGAGAGTAAAATTCAAACTACATGCTCACCTTCTAACTGCAACAGACTTGGAGGTACAATTACTGGTTATGATGGGTATTAATCGAGGGATGTGTGTATGCTAGAAGAAAAACAAACAACAAAACCAGGAAGAAGTCTTTACACCACAGTTCCACAGAATGAAATGCCATCTCTTTCAGCTACCTGAGCCCAGTATATGCAGATACTTATTTTTGTTAAATTCTAAAAACTAAAACTGCTAAATAAAGGAACATTAACAGATATGTACAGATATTTTTATTGTTAAAAATTTTACATTTTATCTGTTAAAATATCTTTAACAGATATTTTATTTTCTTCTATAATGACAGGCTCCAGTGAGTTAAGGAGCTGAAGTCACTGCAAGAGGATCTAAGCTGTCAGTGGTGACAACTTGAGAGATATCAGGCTATCTACAGCTTCCCCAATGAATCACTAGGCAGAAGTCACCCCTGTGACCTAATGGTTTTAGGAAACATGCACTGACTGTGAGGAGTTTTAAAGCATAATTAAGAGATGAGTCTGTCCTGCAAGGCAGGTTTAAAACCCATTCAAAGAAAAATGTTTGCTCAGCTATTAGAGGCATTGAAATATCTTACTCTACAAAGAAACATTTTTCCTACTATTTTGGCAAGGCTTAACTATCATCATCTACACAAGGCTGCATGACATCTGAGACAGCCAAACCCAGTGCAATCAGAAAAGTAGATTAGGCACTTAATCTAATTTTCATTGCAGCAACATTCATATTTCCTCAGAAATACCACAGTATTCAGAAATGATAACATTGTTCTCTTTTAACGTATACTTACTCGAATGATTAACCTAACTGCTACAACACCAGAAGTTGCCATGACTTTGGCACTATTTGGAATTAGATTAAAAATTGTTGGCATGATGGCTTCTGCCCCATGGTCAAACTTGTTTCCCAGAACTGATGACAAATGTCTGAAAAACAGAATGAAGTCATGCTGGTAAGTGTGCCGAGGATTAATAGTCAGACTTCTACAGAACATCTCATGTAAGCACATCTGACATCTCAATCTTCACAACTGTCACCTCCTCTCCAAAGGACAGAGAACACCACGTTTCAAAAAATAGTTCCTTTACTTTCATTTCAAACTTGTGTTCTATATTCATCCGAACTCTGAGAAACAGTAAGTTCAGCACGATATAACTAGCACAGCTCAAAATTTATTATCAAATGGGATCACGCTGAACAAATGGATTTTCTGAACTTATTAGTTTATATTAGTTTCCTGAAACTGCCTATTTTGCCTTAATATGCACAAATTTCAAAAAAGCTGTTAGTAACACTGCAGTGCCCTTTTTCTTGAAGCATTTCACAAAGGATAAATCATCAAAACAAACCCCCTAGCTCAATCCAAACCAGAACATACACATTTTCAGCTTTACAGTTCAATCCTTCTCTACTCGGTGCATGAATGCATGGCTTGCTCATTCATTCAGCATCTCAAATCAGCACAGTTTAAAACACAGGAACACAGTTTGGCAGAACTACTAGTAATGGCCTACATGGACATGGTTTTAAACAGCTGTAGCAAAACCATATTCTACCTATAACTATGTAATACTGGCAGCACAAGTTACATCCTAAATGTTTTAACCAGTGTCTGTTCCTCTTTCCTACATGACATTTCAAGTGCATTTAGAAAGTAAACTTACCCCAATGTAATACAAGCCTCTCGTACTACTTGAGACCGCAGGTCTTTAGCGGATAATTTAAATGCTCCGTCCAAAAGTCTTAAGTGTTGGAAGAAGTTATCATATTCTGCAGCTCCAGCCAAAAGTAATGAGCGAATCTTTTTCAACTGTTAGCACCATAAAAGAAAGCAGTGACTGTTAATGAGCGATAAATAAATCAGTTATGTTCAGGGCTGATACTTGGTTTCCGGGGTCCTTCTACCATTGTTCCTCAACATGCATTGAGGAACTCTGTTCCTAAAGTCCAAGCAATTTTATTATTTCAGATCTTAGTATGTTAACCTATGAGTTGAATACAAGTATGATAATATAAATACACTAGCTGTTATAGGAATCCAGAAGTGTTGCATGCAGCTACTCAAACGGTATTGTTAATAACCCAAACAATACTTTTTAAGCCAAAAGATACCTTAAAGGTTCTCCTTATTCCCCTCAGAAACCACCTCTTTACAACAGCTTCCGTCCTCTCACAGCTGACTGTTGTGTTAAAAGGATGACTAGACTTAAAGGGCATGGCTCATACTCAGATCTGAGTAACACTGACTTATATCTAGAATATGTCCATTTACTTCATTAAAATAATTATCCAGCTCTACTAGAAGTGGAACCGTGACCCCATCAAAATGGGAAATCTTCTATTAATATTACAAGGACCACCATTTCATCCTATAGACATTCTTTTGGACACCTTCACAGGCCCTCATGTATAATGATGCATCTGTACATTGCCTCAATTTAAGTTCACTGTCACACAGTACAGCAAACAAAAAAAGCTGAAATAAGCTGAATCAGCACGGTTAGCCACTCAGATCTGTAACACAGGATTTGACAGACATGTCAAAGTCGCTATACCAGTGATGAAAGTCTGCAGTGTGGACAAGATCATGCATCTATATCATGAAAACACACCTCACCTCAGTAAATAAAACTCAGTCTTGGCATGCATATAGCATCTGATTTTCCACTTCTATATTTCCCAGAGTCATATTTATTCAAAACCCAAGCGTGTAAACTCTGACTTATTTTACATCTCTTTTTGCAAAAGTATAAGTGAGTTCTCTACAAGCAAAGTGACTTTCTGCCTCATCAGGAAGTTTTAAGATATTCTGAGTACCACTTTTGACATTTTGATTTCAGTATCTGCTAGCAAATTTCTAGCTTCACAGCTGGATTTGCTGCATGAAATCCAGTTCAACCAGATGCTGCCTCAACAGATTTTTGTATATCAAATAGCATTTTCCTTCACAGATGTGGTTTAAATTCAGTCTCGTAAGAAAACATTTTCCCCAAGCTTGGGGGAACGTAACAGATGCTCACCACTTAAACTACATTCTAGCCTTACTCGGAGCTTCTCCCAGTACCCTTCTCATTGGATTAAGCACAGTACAGAAAAACCTTATTAATAGAGTTCATATCTAAGTTCACTACTTACCGCAGAAACCCTCTGTTCCCAGTCATGCTTATCATCTGATAGTATCTCTCTTATTTTGTTTATCGATTCCTCAAGATCCCGGCTGGAATAAATCTGCAAATTTAAATACAGAGTAGCATCATAATGCAAAATTTAGTCCAGAAAATCAGATCACTTCCCAACTACATTCTTACATCCTTTGCCCCTCAGTGCCTAAATGTCATGTGCTAGCCTTGGACACAACTGGCTTTGCATAATACAAAGAATTTACACCCATTTCCTGCAATCAAAAATTCCTAAATGACCACAAGATGATTAAAGGATCATCTTTTATTATTTTACTATATTTTCACAATTTTAAACAGCATTCCTGCAGCTACTAGTGACTGTATTAGTCAAGACCTACAGAAGATCACGAGTGAACATGTGCTGTTTGGTTGTCTGAAAAATAAAGTTCTGGTGAAGGAGAGGGGATACATGACATCTCAGCTATCCAGCTAAATCTATCAGCAAACATGCACTGTACAGTTGTCACAGTCACAACAGCAGCAATCCCAGAGACACAAATGACCTTTATTGCTTTCATTTCCTAGACAGTACAGATGAAACAGAGAGGCTTTTGCTGACTTAAGTTTTTGTTCGACTACACTGCACTGTGCAGCATGCATGTCTATTTCCAGCTCCATGTCCTCTCCTGTGATACCTCTATCACAACCCTCCCACCCCCATTCCCTCCACTTCTGCGGGTTTCACACAAACTACTGGCAGATACCACCATTTAAAACTTACCTCCCTCCAACTTCTAACTTGCCTTCCCCCTAAGAAGATTTGTCAACATCATAATGAAGCACAATTTGCCAGTGATTAGGAGTAGATTCTATATCCGTCTTCTGCTTTTTAGTACTGTGTGTTTTAACACATAATTCTACTTACCTGAACTGTCGGGACATCTTCAAATGCCTTAATGAAGTCTTCTTCATCCACAGCACCTGCTCCCTCTTTGGCTGCTGACATACAAATGAAAAAGTCTTTTCAATCTTCTTATCAACAAGAGAATCAATTAAGAAACCACCAGCTATCAAGGAACCTAATTGGGAGAAAGTTCACTATCCATGCAGCCTCAGAGTGCTGCAGATGTAATGAAAGCAGAGACAGGAAAATTCAATGCCAGGCACAGACTAGATATTCACAGCATCCTTCAACTCCGAGGCACAGAGGGCACATTAGGGAAGTCATTACAGTAGTTGCTCAACAGTTAGGGGGGACAGTCTGAAACATGAAAGGGAATATTTACTTCAATTATATGGGAGATTTTTTTTTTAAAGGATTTAATCCTATCTATAATAGATGAAGGTGCAGATCTGACAGGTGCACAAACAAATGATAAGGAAGATAAATAGTCTCTGGAATACTAAACAGATTAGAGACTATCTAATATAGAGAACTTTCTCCATTTCTCTAGGTCACATGTAGAATTACAATCATATGTAGAATTATTGCTCACATTCAGAATTACTGCTCAGTTTTCTTTCTGCGCCTTCATTACCAGCATTGTCCAAAGATCTTAGAAGAAAGCCAACACCTCAGTTTTAGACTGCATGGGCTGAAATTTAGCATGTAGCTGTAAGCAGCCTGCCTCAGCTCAGCTAGAGTGTTGCAGCTATAAAGGCAAAAATCTACAAGCTGCGACATTGACATGATTTACCCACAACCCTCAGTGGACAATCACACAAGTCCAACCTCTCACAAATGCAAAACACATTATAGGGATGTGGGGACTGCTTGGAGATTCATCCTACCAAGGTTTGGTCATGGCAGGCAGACAATGTACACATAATGATTTCACAGGGAAAAATTTGTTACTGGATCCTGAGGGCCAGTCTGGAAGTCCTTGCAGTAAGCTCAAGCATGAACACTATAAATACTTCACATAAAGGTCAATTCATATATGCTATTGGCTTACTTGAAGACTTGGAGCCCAGAGCTGCAGACCCAAGTCTGCGGGCAGTCCCCATCCCAACTCTGCGCGAGTTTGCAGGGGCCTTTGAAGATGTAGAGGAGCTAGCTGAGGAAGGTCTGTTCCCATCCACGGAGTCTTCATCATCGAAAATTTTATCTGCCAAAAAAGCAGCACACTCAGCTGTAAGTCCAGTGAGCAAAGGGATGTCCCAAGGAAAATGCCCACGTGACGGCAAATGCGCTGCATGTTCAGGTCTGCTCTGCCAGCTCTTATCTCAGAAGTGTCTTCATGCTAGAAATCCAGTTATTCACAAAAGACCACCAGGCCACTGAACCTGATCCTTTGCTATTGCAACCACTATGTTATAAACCCTTTCAATGAAGGCATTCAGATAAAAAGAATAAACTTCAAATCCACAGTATAAAGACACAAGCCACAGATAATACTTGGGGTGTCTACAGTCTGTATTTCTGATGTTTATGCCTCAGAAAGCTATTTTGCCATGGGCTGTAGTGAAAGTAAGACCATGAGCAAATCCAAGATCCAAGTGTGGAGGGGATCAGGCAGCACAGGCTGTCCTGTCACACCATGCTAACTGCTGGTACCAGACTGAGAACAAACAGGGTAACCCAGGAAAGATCACATGGCAACACTCACGCTGTTGATAAACCACAGACCATTAATCAGACCCATCCAGAGCTACAAATCCACTTTAACTTTTTAAATGATCACCAGAGATTCTTTACAAGGAAATAGAAAAAGTTACCTCAAATTCAAGAAAACCCATAAATATAAGGTATATTTTACTGAACCTTCTGTGTACATCCAAAGTAAACTGCAGCCTCTCCCTCCAAACATGAACATAAATTAACTTAAAATGAATTACAGTCACTTTGATTCTCAGTGAAAGTCACTTCAATTCTAAAGGAGTCCTTATACTGCAGTTTTAAAGAGATTAGCTAATCTACTTTAAAAACCAGCTTTAGCGTGAAAGGTGACAAAGTGTTTGGACAGCTGATATAGATGGCATGCATTGTTTATTGAGGCCAGAAAGCCATCTCTGTCTCCATCACTTAGCTTTTCCACGCTAACACTTCATTCAAGGTTTGAGACCCACTTCATGTCCATCCTTCTCCAACAATCCACGGTATGCACCCGCTCTCCACCATTTCAGGGAGATTTCCTTTGCAAAATTTCACTTGGCAAAAATTCAAGCAGGTGCTTTAATCCATCCCTATTCAGGAAAGCACCCAGGAACATCTAGTAACAAATACAGGCTCCTAGTTAGACATTAATGAGTGAAATTCAATACAGGTTGAGCTTTCTGAATGTAAGAAAATAAACTGACAACTTTACAGACATATTCTAGGGGAGGCAAAACAAAAAGAAAAGCCTGTATTGTCATCAGCCCAACAGCCTTAAGGAGTTTTCCCTGCCCCAAGTAGTATTGGTTTATTAGCAGCTGGACACAGGGGAACCATCAAAGATCATCTAAAAACCTAAAACCCACGTTTCCGATATGCACCCACGCACACGATGCCATACTCTAATCACAGTACAACATTGAAATGGCAGGTAGACAGCAGCATCCAACAAGTTAAGAAAGTTGGCCAAGGACATCTCCCCCCCTTAATTTTTATGTTCAAGAAGTCTTGGAATATGGGAAAGGGGTAGGGAAAAAAAAAGGAACATCTAAAGGAAAGGGGTAATATAACAACAGGTACTTGGACTGTTGTTCAGGCAAAAGTGAACATATAAACTTTAACATCAAGAAGTTTAAGGTCACACAGCTAAGAAGAACATAAGACACATTTAGGATGCGGGCTCTCTCTTTAACACAGTGCCCTAAGGCAGCCATGGCGACTGTGCTACCTTCCTGTTGACACTGGTCATGTTCTGACACAGGTAATTCAAAAATAATTTGAAAAGAGCTCAGAGAAGAACCACGAGAATGATTAAAGGATTGGAAAATACGTTTTTAATTCAATTAAATGAAAATTCACTGCAGGAGACTGTTTAGCCTGGCCAGATTCTTAACAAGTTGCTTGTTTATACTGTTATAACACAGCAACTCAAGTAATATAGTTTTTAACATAGTGATTTACTAATATTGTTTCTCACCTAATAGAAAAATATATAAGGCTACTGGCTGAAGGTTAAAAACAAATTGAACTCTTGAACTGGAATTGCCTTTTTTCCTCCCCTCCTTTTTTTGCCATAATCACAGGAATGACACTCTGCGAGGTTAGGAGGTACGCCACCCAGCAAATTCTACTACAGGCAGTTCTTAAAAAGCAAGATAGATTTTTTTTTTTCCTGAAAGATATAATCTAGTTCAAACAGGAATTATTTCAAAAACATTATTTTGTGAGACTTGCACAGAAGGTCATGGCAGATCAAAATAGACTTTATAACATGCAATTTCTGAAGGCTCTACGAAAGAGTTTATGTGATGCAGAAAGACTTGCACAGACCTCAAATACAAAAACTTCTGAGC
>VYZV01008746.1:699792-710589 GCA_013401275.1 Pandion haliaetus
AAAACAAGCCAGGAGAAAGTCAGTCATATGCAAAACAAAAGATACTTTACTACTTCAAACCCACTTTCATCTGGTAATAAAATTCTCCATCAGCTGCATTTCAGGCTATCTAGATATAGTCTTAGTTAACTCACTTCCTCTTGTATCTGCATTTTTAAAGCCTCACCCCTCTGAAAGGAGAAGAGGGTGTGGTTTACTATTTCATATAATAAATAAAAAAAATCAGAAAAACAGATATTAAAACGATCATACTCCTGTAGCATGTTAGCTATTAAATAAACTATCATTTTTATTTAAAACAGGCTTTTCTAAGAATTAGCAAAAAAACCCAACTCCAAAAAACCCACCAGCCTGCCCACAGTTTTGGGGATGTTCAGATTACAATCACATCTTCCGGTTCATTAAGTCTGCAAACTAAGCATTGCATATTTATCAAATCAGAATATCCCCTCAATAACCCAACAGCATTTTCTCATCTGAGCAGTGCAGAACAACAGCACCACATTCAGAACTGCACATCAAGTCTTCCAGCAGCACGTGTGCAGGACAGAAAGAGAAACAAAGAACAGAAACCTGAACATGGGAGTACAGAAAATAAGAGAAAAACAAGGTACTACCCATTCATTAAAATGCCTTTTTTTTTTCCATTCATTGACTCCTGTTCACAATTATCATTTGAACTAGGATCATATTTTTTGCAGCCTATCTGCAAATTGCAAGGTGGTAAATTCAGCATGGGTGTAACTCTCATGACTCCAGCAGAGGTGCACTGAAGCAGAATCGGTGCCACATTCTAACATTAAATAACCATTAATGCTCTCCCATCCCAAGACCCCCTCCAGTGCTCATTTATAAGGGCCATATAGTACTCTCCATCAGAGACATGCCCTTATAGAAGCGGCCTTTGTCTGCTCACCACTCTACTGTCTCAGAGAAACAGAGAACACAATTTGCTTTACATTTTTCAATTCCTTTACATTATTTAAAAAGAAAAAAATTGCTTACAAGTACATATCCTTCTGCAAATAAGCTTCCTCAACATTCCTTCATATTTTCCATAGCGTGCCCAGATGTAACAGTGCTTCACAGAGCGCCGCGGCTTTCAGTCCAGAACGTAATCAATCATTGCCCTTCGTATTCATTAAGCATGCTGTCTTCACACGTGGATTTAAACAGCTATGGCTTCAGCCCTATTTCTACAACTGCAGCTCTGCAGGATTCTCATCAACACCCATTTCAGCACAGGAAACTTCAGTTCACTCCTAGGAAGGAAATTCCCTGCTAGCGAGGGGAACCTGGGACAAATAATCTGAGATGAAGACGAGCTGAGTCTGCCTGCCTGGGCTGGCTTGCACTAGGAACCAGCCTGACTTTATCCCCTGGGAAGCACTAACAGGAGCATCTCAACAGCTGTCATCATTTGTCCATGACGAATAAATTTAGTCATTATTCATTTTAAAACGTAACCCCTTCAGGTCTGGGCAAGGTGTAAAATGGGGAGAAGAGACTGTGCTAGATGTTCAGGAACCACAGTAAACAAGGGCCAGTGTTTCCCCTGCCTGAACTGCCAGCCTGGGACCTTTTAAAGCAAAATAATTGAGCCTCAAATTTCCTTTCCAATGAAAGGAGATGATTTCTGGCTTTTAAAAACTTCAGCATGTCAGATTCAATCTTTTAGTTATTTGTCTGTAACCTTTAGAGAAGATAGCTACTCTGTAGTGACTACAGATTGGGAAAAAAGCTTATGATCTTGTCTGTTCCTAATGAAGATGCCCCACTATGGTCTTCAGGTCCGACTCTGCAAGGTACTAAACTTGCTCTGGCCCTGCTGTGCCCATTTATCCTATGTCCCATCTCCAAGTGTCAGCGCAGCTGAAGTATGCAAGACGGATACAACTTGCAAGTATCACCTCCATCTCTCTCATGAGAATCTCCTTTTTGGATGCAGATGAAGGTGGATGGCACTGGAGAAACCTGCCTTCCCACCCACCACATGGCATCCTGCACCAGGAGCAGACACAACTGCTAAAGCCGACATGCATCAAAACCCCATGCTCAACCCCTACTAGGTGGGCAAAGCCCAGCTCCCTGAAGATCTGAGAGTGCCCTGTAAAAGCTGACAACACACACAAGCACACCCACCAATGCCAAAGAAAACAGGGTATGTTCCTCCTTACTCCTTTTTGTCAGACATGACCTCATATGCATTGGTCAATGTTTTTGAGACAGACAGGGCTTGGACACCTCAGCTCATGCCCTCCCCCAAGGCCAGCATCTGGCACCCCCATCTCCAGCTGTGACTCCTATAGGTCACAAGACACAGTTCACTCCTCTCTGCAGGTGTCCCACCAGCCTCCAGGTGAGACAGCTTCAGCCAAGGTTAAATGCCTCTTCCCATTAGCACACACAAAACCCATAACATAGCTTAGCTGTAAGCCTGCCCAACTCCAACATAGGTATTGTATAGGCTCCTCCAGGAAATGAGTTTATGAACCCTCTAAAGGGACATGTATATGCTCCTTAGTAGGATTAAATGTTTAAAAACAAAGGAGTCACAGGAATCACAGCCACAAGCAGAAGTACACAGGCACAGCACGCCATTAGGGATTCTTGCTTGGACATCTCCCACAGTTTCCCAGCTGCACTCTCCTGGCCCCAGCCACAGACCTTCCTTCCCCACCTCCACTCCAGGCACAGGGTTTTGAGCCTTTGAAATGCCACTCACTTGGGCTCAGTGACCCCAGTCAGCCTGCCCCCATGCCACCCCCCACCCCTCTCCCCTCAGGTCCAGTTGTCCCAGGTTGATCTAGCCACCAGCTCCTATCCCAGTCCACCCCTGCTGCCACCTTCTGGCACTATTCGATGAAACACCTCATTGACCTTCACAACTGGCTTTGAAGTGGATTCCCAGAAAACCCAACCTCAGTGGGGATCCCTCCAAGGGCTCACCAGGACTGAGGCAGCCACAGCAACAATCGTGTCTCTGAGGATATGCATACCATGATTACCTTGGTTTCTTTCTCTTACCTCACATACATTGCCCTATATGAACTAGAATACATGTAACTGTGGGTGGGAGTTTGTCTTCTGAATAAGGTTTCTACAGTGTAAATCTAGGCAATGTATTTATGACCATAATAAATACAGTAAGCAAAATGGCTGCCATCAGCAGGTACAGGTAAGGTGGTACTTAGAGACCCAAGCCAAGAATGTCATGCCAGGTAAGTGGACAAATGCTTTTTATTTTAATAATCCTTCGAACACCCACGTGCTTTTCTTTAATCCAAAATGTTTCAGTTTTCCTTCCTTAGCTAGGAAAGGCAACACTCATCTTGGCTGCTGCCTCATTCTGTCGAATTACAAGCTAATGAAGCTGTTCATAACTTAACAGGTCTTCAACTGCTATCACAAAGGGAAAGAAGATTCCTGAAAGAAGTAACACTTGGAATTGCTTTCTGCTCCAAATACATCACATTTACACAGGCAGTTGTTCTGATACACATCCTGCTCAGTCCCAAACTCACAGCTATGCCAATTTCAGAGTATTGATGGCTGCCATCCCTCTAAGCAGAAAAACAATAGGGCTGTAGCAGCAATAATAAACAAAACACATTTCTGTTAGTGAGGAATTCTATGTTTATTAAACTAATTCCAGTACGATAAAGTTAACCAAGGAAACTGATGTACACCCTGACCAGACCACATCCAACAGCAGACTAGGCAGACACAATCCACACATGGAAAGTAAATTCCAGCTTCTACCTGAGAAAATAAGCAATAGCCCTGGCAACATACAAAATCTGCTCTCAAGGACTGGCCTGGTAAATCAGATAAAATCTTCCTGCAGAAGACTAATCTGAAATCATGCAACTCATGACTGATTTAAGTTACTTTTCTGGGGGATCTTGTAATTTTCAATCTTGGAATCAGATGGCTCCAATTTAAGTTGTATCCATGATGGCTGTGGAAAAACTTGAGAACAAGAGCCTTAAAGACTTGAAAACAAGAGGCAAATTAAAAGGATTCAGTATTTATGAGCTTGTTTGCTTCAAAACATGATTTTTAAAACCATAAGGTTGGCAGTATCAATGTCATCATGTTTAACAAGCCACAGCATGTACTCCCTAATAGTGTATGAGCATACAATGAAGAACAGAACAAAGTACTTTTCAGAAACTTCTGTTCATGAAACTAACACACCTGCAAGTGGGAATTTTTAAGAGTTAGTGAAACTGTCAGTCTTCAGCAATATGAGCTTCCAATAGCTTTAAGCAGATATAGAAAAGAGGCAGTACAAAGGTCTCACATTCCTACAAGCTTTGTAAAATTAAGTAGCAATAGAAGACAACAAAATAGCTATGATACTGAGCAAAGGAGCAATAGCTCAAGCAGCCAGAATAATTCACAAAAGCACCGAAATCTGAAATAAATCCATAAAAATAGCCAGGATTTATCAGTTTTGCCGATTACTTTAGTACAGTTCATACAGACACCTAAACAAGAATCAAACACTCATGTGCTAGGAGCTGCACAAACACAGCCTTCACCCCATACCAATTAAAAAAAAAATATTGAGACAGACACAGACATGCATAAAAGGCAAAAAAATAAGTGAGAAGAGAAAAAGATAAGAATCTGTTTTCCTCAAAGTCATCCTTGGCAATACAATATTCCCACAGTGCCCTTTCCAGCCAGCCACACAGCTTTCCCCCAGACCTCAAGAGCATCAGGAAATCCACAACACATACCTTGGAAAAACACACCCACACCAAAAGCCAACATTTACATAAAGCTTCAATTGAAAAAGCAAAACCAGCTTTTCCCTACCCTGCACTTACCTGTCCTGTCACCTAGAGGTTCATTATTGGGCCTTGCAGGGCACCCACCTGCCAATCATAGCCAGGCTGTCCGTACAGATACGATTATCTCTGAATGCAGCCTTCCACAAACACACCATTTCAGACTCTATTAAACACTCCACAACAGGGTGTTATTTCTGTGTTTCACCACCACAGCTTTCCCTGCTGACTGCACTTGGGGGTGCTGTTCTTTTTTTTTTGTTCTAGACCCCTGAAAATACCATTTAAACTGCAGCAGGTAGAAATAGGCCTGCAGCAGCCCCAAGCACAGACATTACTCCCTTCTTGCAGCGCTCTCATTAGCATAATCTTCACAGATAAAAACACAAAGTGGATCTTATACCCTAAGCCCCAGAGATACCAATCAATGAGAAAGGCTATTTATACAGGATGGACCAGGGGGATCTTTTATAGTCAAGAAAAAAAAAAAAAAATCTTTTTCCAGAACTAGAGGAATTAGTGGCCTTATTAGACAAGTATAGCTGCAAGAAAGCATTCCTTCATTCCTGAAGAGCAGAAAAAGCATACTGTTTCCCATTTTAATATTAATCTTGTGTGCTGCACAGTGCCAATGTTAAGGTTTCTCCTCAGCCTTACTAAAGCTTAATTATTCAGGCAAATAATTATATAAAAGAAAGGGAATTCTTCTGCCTTTGTACACAAGACAGCAAAATTCAATTCTGCAGAAGTACAGGAAGGAGCTCCCTCAGGCACCGTCTCCATATGCACATGTGGCAAAGATGCGTCAGGTTGAAGAACAAGCAATGAACCTTTCCCCTCCTCGCCTTCACCTTCAGGTTTTAGCCAGCTCTCTGCACTTGCTGGAAAACTTACAGCAACAACCTGGACACCCTGTGCTTGCAGTCAGCCTCTGCTCTGTCAGAAATTCAGGCAGCAGGCAAAATGGGCAGCAGCATCACCCAGCTACACTAGTCATCCATGCTACACCCACTACCCCAGGCAACAGCTCCCTTTGCCTGAGTCTGTGGTCAACCTTGCACAGTACTTGTTCTAAAAATCATATAAATGTAATTAAAAGGCACAGCCAATTCAAGAGCAGCAATAAGTTTTTGTTATTTTAACAGGTAAGTAAACTGAAAGAGTTGCTGCGGGACACTGCCAAGGGCACAAAGACTTCAGGGTGCTGCCAGCATGTGGATTAAGCTCCACTTCTAAACACACAGGTTTTTCTTCTAAATCTCTTTCTCCCTTCTACTAAAGGGATGAGTAGTGTCCCAAACATTTTCTTATTTTCCCAATATTATCTTCAAAACTGGTTTATACATATTTCCAAGTGGCTTGGAAAAAATCCCTAGAAATCGCATCACAAGGTATTAGGAAAAAAGTTTTAATTTAGTTGTTGACAGGTTCCTCGAAACTTAGCCACACTTGAAACTGAGTTCTCTGTATTTCACAGGGTTGGCACCCAGCAAAGCTACGGGAAAAGCAGCTACCAGCAAGGGTACTAAACCAAGCTCCCGGGGGACATCTGCTGGCAACGGCCTGCAGTTTATTTGCCAAAACCTGTATGAAAAAGCAGATACCTGCAGAATCGATAGGTGAAGTTTTGTCTTACCTGGACTGCCTATAGCCTATAAAGTGAATTAAGAGGCACACCAGGAATCTGAAGCCTTTAAATGGACAGATGCTTTTCACCTGCGAAGGACAGGAGCCCTGCGTGCAGACTGATCAGGTGCCTCCAGCCACACAGACCATGTTCAGGTTTCCAGCTATTAGCACCATCTGTTGCCATGACATCATAGGAAGAGGCATCTTCTCCAGCCTGCACTCCCCAACTGGCATTCCCCGCACAAATCCCTGTGCCTGCTCGGGCAATTAGCGCAAGTGTCACTCACCTAGATGCTGACTGCCCTAACATGCATCGCTGTCAACAAATGGAAATTGCATTTTATATTGCTATCACTTACTGCTTTCTGAAGGGCTGCTCATTTTCTATACATGCAGCACACTGAGATGGCATTGACAACTAGCATGCAGAGCTGCATTACGTAGGAAAGAGCATCCTGACATTTTTAGGACAAAGCACTGTTACAAAAAGGCCAAAAGCCTTACTGCTTCACATTACCCAGAGCACATTTCAGGGGGCAGAAATGCTGCAGGAGATCCCACTTCCAGTCACCACAGAACATCCTCCCTGGTGCAAAGCCTGCTAGTGCACACAAGTCCTGCAGCAGAAGCCTTTCTAGAAATACATACAAGGAGATAAAAATGCCAAACTGCAGCCTTGTTTCCTTTCAGGACAGTTCTCGGAGGGTAGCTGGGTCACTGAAGTTAAGTCAGTAAGATGTGTTGGAGGCACCTGGGGAAGCTGTAGCACCTGCCCTGACCAAGACCTTCATTTAGGTGTATTTACAATCAGTAACAGGGGCAACACATCACCCAGCACTTCGCATTTCCCAGGGGATGACACTCCTATGAGATGGTAAGGCATCCTAAACTTTCCAAGCAGTCCCCTCCAAAACAAGAAACACAACATGTGCAATTATTCCTGAACAATGAAGGAAAAAACAAGGCTGTCAGCCTACATCTTACACAGCCACAGAAAGTTGGAGCCATGGCTTCTGTCCCGAGGCATTCATCTGCCTGATTAAAGGCTAATGCAAGAACATAGGTACTACATCTGCAAAAACTGTATGGTGTCATGCACATTACACATCAATGACTCCCACCCAGAATGCCTGGCCTGATGCATAATTAATACTTTAATTAGATAACCATTTTAAATACTGCAAAATGCTCAGTGGTGCAATAACCATGGGATAAGAATGTCTAAAACTGCAGGTGGTTGAGACAAAAGAACAATTGTGAAAGGTAAACTAAGGAGCAATGGGCAGTGACTCCACAGCCTATATGCATCTTGAGAAAGATTATATTAACTACTACAACAGGTATGACCAGCGTGATGACCAGGAATTTCTATCATAAATAAATGCTTCATCTTTATAAAGATGCACATTACTACAGACTGTGAAGGCACACGTGTGAAGTGTACAGACAAGTTCCTTTTGTTTAAAAATAATTCAAAGTTGGATTTTATGACTAAGGCTCTATATCTACAAATGGTTACCAAACAGTGGGTTGAGACGCTTCTGTCAGAAAACATGTCTGGCAATGGCTTCAGGAGCTCCTCAGACAATTGCTACTAGGTTAAAGAGTTAGCTACATGTTCTCCAGAGCATCCACTGCAGCTGTTCTCAAGAGAAAGAGATGGGGAACCTGACTTGATGCTGAGTCTTGCTCTGGAGTATTCAGTAGTAATGACTGGCTGCATCAGCACTCTCCTGATGCACTGAAAAGAAACAGTTTCTGCCTAGTCTTAACTAATAAAACTAGCACGAGGAGGGTAAGAGGATTCTTGCCCCACCACCACCTCTACTCAACTCTATGCAAGCAAGCGGAGCCTACCTTTGATAATGTGCACACATACAGAATCTTACAAACCGTACTTCAGCACTATCATGCTAAGTCTGCAGCCCGCATCAGCTTTCGTAATGTCTATGTAAGCATATTCAACTACAACCAGAGCTTAGATCAGCATCTTGTTAGAGCTGGTGAGAAATATTCTGTCCCACACCACACTCAATTTGGTAGGCATTGGCAGAGAAAAGCAATGGTTTAACAACAATCAAGCCCACTTTGTTTATTCTCTTTTGAGACACTGTGGATAAAACACCAATAACTCAACAACTAGCATTTTACATTTCCCAGGATCAGCATAGAAGCAGCAATGAAACCACACTCAAGATCAGCAACTTGAATGGTAACTTTGAAAACATTCTTTTTTTTTTAGAAGCAAAGGCAGAAACTAGTAAATAACAGATTATGAAAATATTTTGGACGTTAATGACTGGTTTGAAGAAAGCACTCAACCTCATAGTAAGACGTTTTAGTGGAAAAATGCTTGTTCAGTAACTTTTAGAATGGATTTTCAATAACGATTACTTCTAACAATACTTTGCAGAGTTCTTTGTGTATGATCTAGATAGGATTAGTGACCACTTNATGAAGAGGCTGGATGACTCCACGTCATGCAGAAAAGTCAGAATCACAGCAAACGCCAGAAGATGTATCGGAGTATAGGGTTTCCTTTATTTAATCACCATCACACTAGGCTAAATTCTGCTTCCAGCTCTATACATTGGGGACAGAGGTGAATGCAAGAGCATGCAGAACTTCACCTAATTATTTTTTAGACACTAATATCTCAGATTTCCTTCTATGCAATTTCAAATAAGCATGGAGAGGTTTTACCACACGAAGTAGTGGCCTATTCGACAGACACTCCAGTACAGTATATGGTTTCCATGTGGTTGGATAATGGAATCTAAAAGAATCAATTTCATATTTAATATGGTTTCAAATATAAGCATAGTCTGAATTCCTGATCTACAAGTGGAAAGCTCCAATTCCTGAGACACATCAGTTTCTCGGGTGTTCTTCATCTACCCTTCAAAGCTGCATTTTAAGCAAACCATTGCCTCAAGGAAAAAAGTCATGGGAAAAAGGCTCCAAAGCCAAAAATGTGTCACAGCTTATAAAATATTAACAGTCAGCATGGCTTCTGTTTTCCCGAAGCTTGTTTCTCCCCCACCCCCCAAGTCCTTTAAAACAAAAGATAGATCTAAGCTCCTTCATCCACATTCCTCCCCCATAAACATCATCATTAGGTACAGCAAATAAAAGCAGTCATAGTCAGGAAAGGTGGGTAAAAAAGTAGAGTCAAGACACTGCTGAAACTTTCATTCCTTTTGTCATTAATGACTTCAGACTACTAAATACAATATTCGTATCTCGGAGGCAATGTGAAACCCTGAGCAAGCAGAGGGACTCAAGTGCTACAAAGAAAAAAGCATCTCTCCCAAAGAGCTTATAATATAAATAATGCAGTCAGAGCATAGTTAAAAATAATTACTGTTACTCAGACTTTATATATAGGAAAAATAAGCACGAAGATCCTCCTCCCTTTCTTTTAAAAAAAGGACAGTTAAAGAAATGCAAGTACTTGTGTTTTAATCAGTCTGTTCCACATAATCCTACCTAACCCATTCTTATTTGGCTTCCATCAGTGGTGCTATTCACTTCCTCCCCATGGCTCAGCATCCTTTTCCAATCATCCTCAGGCCTCTGCACCTAGGTAAAACTTAAGCCTGTCGCTCAACCATCCAAAATTTTCTGCCATGACTGAAAGCTGGTCCCAAATGGGACTCAATAATTTACTTTGATGCCACAGACGGTCATTTGAGTTCTTTAGTAACCATCCTGTTTTCCTCCTATATATTGTATGCACAGTAGAAGACTTCCACAGCTGTTAGTTACATCCATGAAAGAATGATGAAAGCAGTAAGTTTCCCTACAAAGTTACTTACTGCATCAAGTACACAGATCAGTCAGGATCAATTAGGAAATCAGAATTGGAAAAATGTGGTGTGACAGACCAGTAAAGTCTTGATTCATTTGACCTGAATTCTACCAGTTCCTCTACTGTATCTCCTATACCACTTGACTCTAACCCCGAGACCACCTTACCCACAAGGAAAGCTACACAAGGGACTAAGCGCAGGGTAATTTTGACCTTAGTCACTTGGTTTAAATCAAAGTTCAGAACTTGGTAAGAGGTGGTGGAACCTATGAATAAATATATTTACAAACAGGCAAAAGATCTCCTCTGGTTCAAGGGCAAAGTCTGTCAAGTAAAAACAAAAGATGAATTTGCCCCAGGACTCAGACTCACAACCAAATTATTGCTGCTTAACAAGTTATAAGACACCAGCTGAGCCACAGTAACAGCCCTCGCACTGCTCTTAAGCTACAGCAAATGCAAGGTAATACAGTTTAACTTAGCCCTAAAGAAAGAAAGTTAAGCAAAGCAGAACCATTCACATTTACCACAAAGAATACAAACATTAATCACAACCCA
>VYZV01008747.1:14685-42828 GCA_013401275.1 Pandion haliaetus
GGGGGGGGGGAGGAATCTAAATGCTGCCCAATTCTAAAAGCGGCATCCACTGCTACTCTTCCAGAAACCTTTGAGACCAGACTCTGGAGACCTGCAGATTCCTTTTTTCCTTTTTGGATTAGGAAATTACTTCCAAAAAAGATGTGTATCCGCATCCCCACTGGGGCTAATGCAGTGCTCTGGCTGCCCTGGGTCAGTGTCATCCTCCGCAGCATTCCAGCACGTCTGTGGAAGCTGTCATGAATGAGTCTTTGGCAGGCATCTAATCACCTATTATTCAGCACTTAATTAATCAAGTTTTGTGGTATTTTTTGGCATGTTCTTACATTAATACAGAGATCTTCAATTCCTTGAACAGTGTTACGTTATTACACATAAGCATACAAGATAACTGAAAGACAAAAAAGATTTGATTTACTTTCATTCCTCAAGCAGATGTAATCTGTATAGCCTCAGACATTTTTTTGTATCATCAGTAATTTTCTTATGTTATAAACTGAATACCATGTTTACCTAGGATGATTTCCATGAGTTATTCAAATATTCAAAAATAAGCATTACTAAAGCTCAGAACACAATGTTATTTTTTACTTCAGTTGTTAATTGATTTATTTAAACTGGTTGCTTTTGATTCATAACGATATAATTGAGACAAAAATTTGCCCCCCCATCTCTCTGCGCTCACTCTGTACTCCAGCACACAGGTAATGTGTCTGATACTTGCATTCAGTGTAAAGTATAAGCAGGTTTAATTGCAAACAGGCAAATACCATTTTCAGGCCAGGTTTACAAATGAACTTTGGAAATTCAAATAAAACAACTTTTATGTTATTCTATGAATTTTTGTCATAATACATCATATTGAAATAGTTTTATCTAAAACACAGATCCATCTAATATATTTGCTGGCTTCAGAATATTCTTGAAATTACAAACAAAAAAACCAGTAGAAGTCAAAACTGGAAGAATTGTTTGGGGAAGGACTTGAGGGAGAGTCTTTCATGCTGTATGTGTGACTGATCAAATTGTGCCTTCAAAATTATAACCAAGGTCTTTGCAATCGGACTTCTGAGTCACTGGTGCTGCAACTCATTCAAGTGCCTGGTTTGTTTCTCCTCTAAGAGAAACCATGAAGAAGCTTTTCTTCACTTGCATGACTGCTTTAGTAGAAAGGGTCTTCTGAAGCAGTCTGTGGTGGATAGTGTTTGTTTGTGCCACCTTGGCTGCTAGGAAATTCTGTCCCTGGCACATTAGTCCAGCTCCTCTTTAGATGTGAAAATATTCATGCTTCATGCTACTGCTTAGGACAAAAGAGAGGACAGTTTAAATCTCAAGGAGAAGTGTTCAATGTCAGGCTGGTTTTGCATTCTAGAAACAACCATTGCAGATGTTCGCAAGTCTCCAGGATTTTGTGTAGCATGCCAGGATGCATCAATAATCTGTGATACTGGATTAATTTGTTGTGGAGTGTCTTTTATTTTATCCAGACTTTCAGTGCTTATGAGTGATGATGGAGAAAAAGAATTATAGGATAAAAGTAGATAATTGTGTGCTTGCACTGGAAAATAATAGTAACCTAATTATGAAATATTTATATATCCTGCTTTTGACTTTTAAAAAAACTACTCTTTCTACTGTGCTTAATGCTGGCTCACTATACCCCTCACTGTGTGTTCTACCAAAGCTTTTGTTAATAAATCTTCAGCACTTGTTCAGGGATGTGCTGGCTACTGCTCTGGGCATATCTGCTTCTCAGTTCAGTGCTGTGGTGTAGTCCAAAATGACCCTTTGACTTCAGACTGGCTTGCTTGAAATTCAGTAGAGTAATTTTCCATTCCTGAACATGTGGAAGACCTTTGGCTCTCTAATTTCAATTTGCTGTCCTAGTACCATGAGCAAAAGGTGGCAGAGACAAGAAGCAGGTCAAAAGCAGGTCAAGCCAATTGAGATTAATGTACATATTTATATAGGTTAAACTTTGACTGCAAATGAAACTTTTTGTATTCATTAGTTAGGTAGTTGGTTGGGTGTTTTTAATTATTTTGAAGCAAGCTGAAGACAGTATTAGCAGTGTGGGTAAACACAGAAAAAGTGTTGCTGCACCACTGTAAATCCTAGGGATTCCTGGGAAGGATAATTAAAGCAATATGCTTTGGACACAGCTAATTAAGTAGCTGCCTTTTGAACTTTCAAGAAGGGCCTGGCTGCCCCCTGAACATCTATGTGGCCCTTCTCTGCTCCATACTTTCGCCTGCCCTCCTCCCCCAGATTATTTTTAACCCTGATCTCTTTGTGTATCCAGTTTAGACCCTAGATTCATGGAGAGATGTGCTAGCATACCCAGGGGATGGCATTTTGAGAGGTGGGGAGCTGAAACACCTGAGTTGGGAGGGGCAGGATTGCCTCAAGCCAGCCAGGAAAACATGAAGAACTGTAGCATAAGATGTGATTAAGTCCCCTAAAGATGATAATTTTGTATGTATTAAGCAAGCAACCATAACCTCAACTAAATTCTGCATATTTGTTACCTTTTTTCATGTTGTGTTTTAATGTACATCAACACTTATGTTTGTAAATGGACAAGGAGGGGAAAAATTGTCCCGTATGTTAAGGCAAAACTAATTCTGGTAATGGAGTAAAAAAAGCAAGATTCTTTGGAGACTGAATGAGGTGAGAAAACACAGTGTCGGCATAATTTGGAAATAGCGATTTACAGATTTTTGTCCCCTATGCCATCCCATGGCTGATAGCAGCTGTTAAAGCCCTACCAACATAGCCTTCCCTCTACGCCTGTAGCTTGCTTTTTTTGAGTATTTACTAGAGTAAATGTGTAGCTTTTTTCTCGAGGTGCCTGGGTTTTTTTCCACGCTTCTCATGGCCAATCAGTGGCAATGTGCCTGCTGTACAGTCAGGCCTGGGCTTGGCTGGCATCGTTTGTCTCACACTTAAACTGATGCCTAAAATTACTATTTTTAAATTACAGTTAAAAACCTTAAGGCAACAGTAATGTTCCCATTATGCCTGTTCTTCATATGTGAAATCAGTATATGCAATTGTGTTGTTTTATTTAAAACATTCTTAGTTTTTTACTATAACTATTATAAATCAGCTTTTTTGAAATGCTGTAGTTTTCTGTTTAACGTGAGAATGTACGTACAGGTCAGTAAAACGTTACAATTTCTTTTTTGAGAAGCTAGCCAATTTATTTTGACATGGTCAAGCTGATATTGGTGTATTAATGTGACTTGTTTATTGCTCCTTACTTAAAATTTATAGTAGAGTGATTCAGAGATCCCAGGATGAACTGGGGGGAATCGTGCAGGGTGTGGTACATTATACAAATAAAGATACAATTTGTCATGAAAACTTTATGATCGAAGGCCTGGCACAATTTCATCTTTTCTTCAAGTCTCCAGTTAGGAATGTCCCCACTGAGGTTAGCTGTTGGCCGGGTTTCCCATTCCTCGCTTACGAGTTACAGAGGGTGTTGAGCTGCGATTGTGTATGGTCACTGCGTGGTGGTGGTCTTAAATGGGGTGTAGACTGAGCTGTCAGTGGTGGTAAAGGTTAGGATTTGATGTGAAGAGGAGGAACTCCAGGGGTTTGGGCTATAAAAAGGTTTGGCTGCGTGCTGCCATACACGAGATCGGTTGTTCATGTAAACATTTGTAAAATCCAGCAGTTGCCTCATGTCGATCATCTGGGTTGCCCACCATCGCAGCCTCTGACCCTCCAGCAAAACCCAGGAGGCAGCTGCTTTGGCCATGACATTTCTCAGGATAATCAATCTGCCGTAAATTAAGAAGGCTTTTGATGTGCCATGGGATCAGTAAGACTTTTCCCTGCTATCTAATGTCACACATTGTACCAGTGACCGAGGAGGGCTCTTGCAGATTGCTGGGAGTAGCCCTTGTTATTCCAAATAGTGCTTTCCAGGTTGGTGTAAATGGGATTTCTTTAAAAATTATTTACATAACAAACTTGGTTCTTCTACTCCATAACTCTATGTAGATCTGCATAAAGAGCAAAATTGTTTCCCCCTGCATCTGTGCAGCTCAGAAGAGGCAGCCCAAGAAAAAAGTCACCAAGAAGAAGTTGGAGGCTTCGCATTGCAAGAGAGGGAGAGGAAGAGCGTTGCAAAATGCGAAAGGTTTTGACTGCAATCAGCTTTTCTAGTTACATGGTTTTTTTCTCACAGATAAGAACTTAGTTTATGCTGTGGAGGAACCTAGGTTTCATCTTTTCCAAAGGATTTAGGGAGATTTTTCAGCCATTGTTTGTCTATGTGTGGGGGTTATGTGTTTGCGTACTTTCACAGCTTAATACGGATAAGTACTAACAGAACGTAATCTTTTAATTTAGCTCTCTGTTGTCTACTGACTCGTGAAATATTTTTAGATAACTTAGCCACAAGTGATTATGTAGCTAAGCAGAGATAAGTCTTAAAAAAAAAAAATAAAGGGGGGGGGGGCTTTTTGTTGTCTTAAACTTGCAATATTTTGGAAAATACTACCCTACTTTTTCATTACCAAGGTCCCAGATATCTCTGAAACCACATGAATTCAAAATACTGTCCTTTCCCCCACCCCTCGTAATCTACTCTCCCTTTGTAGCATGAATATGGCAGGCTCATGAGAACCAAAAGTTGAAGCTGCTTTGGTGCTGCAGCATTTGCATTTCATCAGAATCCTTAAAACCAAAAGCAAAAAGTAGTTATTCCTATTGAAAACTGATATCTATCTCTTACATCTTCATTTCTGGTTTTATAATAAAACTGAAATATGCATTTGGGGTTAAAGCTCCCTGACATTATTTTGAGGGGTTCTCTGATTTCCATAAGGTCAAACACAAATAATACGATTTTTGCTCTGCAAGTATAGTTTACTTGCATCCCTTATTGATACTAATTCTGTACAGTATCAGTTAGTGTTGGGAATAGATAAATGCAGGACATTAATTCCCAGTAAGTGCTGAGACCACTGATGGATTCTTTGAAATACGTAAATATTTGCTAATAATATTTATTACATTTGTTCCAGGCATCCAAATGGGTTTGACATGGGTGGGTAAATGCTGTCATCTGTAAAAGAGGGGTAACAAAATAGGGTCAGCAGGAGCTGAAATGCACTGTCAGTCTGGGAGAGCCCATCCAGGGCTGTGGTGACCCATGAGCCAGCTCTCTGAAGTAGGCTGTGCTGGTGGGAGCCACGCAGAAGTGCATAGACCCCCCCCCGGTCCCGTGGCCTGCTGGCACGCTGGAGTTACACATGCATTCATGTGCTTTCATCAGCTAGAACTACTGTTTAGACGTGACTGTAATAGGTATGTTCTTAATATACTTTTTTTTAAAAGTGATTAAATTTGGATGCATAGTTTATTCTCTGTCAAAGTTTCACTGTAGCATTGGGAAAGAGCTAGTGCTTTAATTTTCATTTGGATTTGCCAAAAGAAACCACTTCCAGAGGAGACTTGAAGTCTTGCAAGTCGAGCGTTCCTGCTGCCCTTGAGCTGGCTGAGTGTGGTTGTGAGCAAATGCTGCACAAAAGCAGTGGCACTGCTGCCATTGCTGTGCTGGCTGGCTCTGCCAGATGTCTGCTGCATTCAGGTCCTTCTTCTAAAAAGAAGTCCTAAACACTGTAAGGGAATACAGCTTCAGAAAGCTTGCAACTTGAAAATCTGCAGTAATTCGTGCTGCTGTGGTCCTTACCAAATCCTCTGGAGCAGTGGAAGTGGGAGGAGGTTTTCTGCAAGCAGCAGGTGAATTTTTTTCCCTGGAGGAAGGTGGAAACAAGCAGAAAAATGTTAAAGGAGGGGAAGTAACTTAATTTCTGTTGGTTTTCAGTGCTTTGTGCGAGAGCAGCATTTTGCGTATACCATAGGGAGAGGCTTCCTTTCCCCTGGCAGCTCCTGTACATCTCCTTAGCTTTCTGCTACAGTGAGGACACTCTTCCTGGACAGTAGTCTTGCCTTTGTGTAGAAGCAAGTTAATTAAGCTCGGTGTTCAGATATTTTTGAGTGATCTCATATGTTGTGCATGAAATTTTAATTTAATGCTGCTATAGAAAAACAGCTTAAACCAAGAGAAACTTACATTCTCGTCATGGAACTAATTTTTATCATGCATTTTTGTGAACTTCAGCATAACATAGAAGATGAAAGAAAAACAGAGGAAAAGTAGCTGTGAGGTAGGACTGACACACTTTTCAAGCCTACTGAGTACAGAAACTATTTACAGTTCAACAAATAAATTAAATTATTAGCTCTTCTGGTGGTTTTACTCAATTTAAGGAGGTGCTTTTTTTAAATTGCCTTAGAAATAGTGCCCATCCATGGACTCCACACCATTTCGTAGGACCAGTCACCCTTGTGTACCCAAGCAGAGGGGACAACTATCAGCACTCCAAAGTGCAACTTAATGTTGTTTCAAAGTATATGCATACACTTACATACATAAATAAAACTTACATATGAACAAAATATAACTCAGCTTTAAATTGTTCCTGGTAAATTGCAGTGAACCAGGTAGTTATTTTAAAATTAAAAAAAAAGTAGAGGAAATATAAGTACCAAAGAAAAAACTTTCTTTTAAAGGAACAAGTTTAGGGAAAGGGAAAAAACAAACCATTGTGATATCTGTGGGTGACTGACCTCTTCTCTTAAAGTGAGGTTTTAGTGACAGAATCTATTGTGCCTCTTTCTAAAGTTACAAATTAATCGTTTTTGTTTGCTTGTATCATACTGTTACTGATAACTGGTGTGGCAAACTGTGTGTGTCCAGCAGTAAAAGAGGATTTATAGTGAATAATCAACATGTGACATGAATCGCCCTTTATCACTAATATTTCACTGCTTTCTCATGTTTCTCGTGGTGCAGCTGCCCCTTTCCTGGTGTGATGCAGGAGTACCTATATGCATCATTTTACCAACAAACTCTGAATTCCTTCTCTGTTAGTTCTCTGTAAACAGTTTGCTTGTGTGACTGGGTTTGTTCTGACTTGAATATTTTGTGTAAAGAACAGTATAATCTCAAAATGTTCTTGCTGTCTGCACAACCTTAACAAAGTAAAACAACGCTAGTAAAACAAGAAAACATCATTTTATGGAGTGAAGCAAGGAAGCCCCTATGCTGCTGATGGCTCAAGGGTCACACAATACAGCAATGGAAAGAGCTCAGTTACATACAGGCTTTCCTCAGCACAGGAGGTTTGATATTGGGCAAGATGGACCTTGGATCTGAACTCTAGAGGTTGTCCTTTTGAGACCGGTTTTGTCTTTTACCATATTGTCACATAGAAAAAGGTAACTGGGTAACTTGCTCATCAAGGGTTCTCTCCATCATTAAAAACTGTCACGCGGCAGTGAAGGAATACTAAAATGTGAATTATTAAAGTAGTTTGGGTCTACAGGGTTAAGCATACAAGTTCATTTATGAGACTTAACACATGCAAATAGCATTTATGGCCATGTGGTAGAGCATATTGGATGCATCAAACCATCAGTCTAGGCTTGGGGGTTTTTTTTTGCCCCCACTGCTTGTGCTGTAAAATGTTGGCAGTCTGGCCTGCAAATGTGGAGGTGCAGACTGCACCTGCTACAGGATGGGTGCATTATAAGGAGCCTTCCTTAACAGAGGAAAAAATATCACATCTTCAATTAAAGGTAAAGGTATAGCCCTCATATTCTGGGTTATTGATCTGTAACCAGTTTGGGCTGTAGTATGACAAATTGTTTATGGCTGCATTGCTACTGGAAGAAGCAGTATTAGACACCCCCATATCATCACTGTCTTTGTTTCAGAACAAACATTTGTGTAGATATGCAGTGAACTGGCTGGGAGAACTGAAACAGCTGAAAATAAATCAATTAAAAAAACCCCCAGAGTTAAAAAACAACAACAAAACACCAAAACCCACCAAACAAAACAAAAACAAAAAACCACCCCAAAAACCTTAAACTCGGCTGAAGAGTAGTTTCTTCTAGCCGTTCCACCATCTGACCTTACAAACATTTGCTGGTATGAATCTGAAGAGGTGATACAGGAAGAAGGATTGAATGGCTGGGAGGGTTGGGAGAAGGTATGACTAATTTTTTAATGCAAATACTACCTTTTTGTCAATTTAAGGGTGTAGTTTGACAGTTTTTGACTTGGGTGCTAGTGTACAGAATCACTGTATATTAGTAAAATCAGTTAATATAATTTTGAACAAATGCTACCTATCTAGTGTAGCAGAAGTATTTTCGGTTCCACAAACTGCATTTAGAAAATGCTAATGTCTGAACATACAACTTAGTCATCTTACCAGTGTGTAAGGTGAGACTGATAAATGAAACCCAAACCTGCTGCAATATTAAAAGAAAAAGAAAATCTGTCAATATCTGTCAGATATTTATGGTATTTGATGTCCTGATCAGGAGAATAAAAAAAAAAAATTAATTTTGAGGTGTTTATCCAAATATTTTTTTTGCCCTAGATCAATTATTTGTCATTGCTAAAATTTATAGGAGGGAGGATGAACAGCTGACTTTCTACTGCCAGAAGATTGCGAAGATGACCCTCATCTTGGTCCATATTCTCCTATATATTTTCCTGTCCCTCTTAACCATTCCCTCATATTCCTTAAGCATGTTTCTTTCTGCCAGCTTACTTATGTAGCTGACAGTGTTGGCTAAAGCCAAGCCTTTGATTCAGACTGGAACCTGCCTGTTTCATAGGGAGGCTGGAACTGAGATCAAGAGACACCTGGTTTGCTTCCAACAAGTCTCCTGGCAGACAAGATAGTGGAGGGGGGGAAGAAAGAGCAGACTGTGCCTTAAAAACAAGCAGGCAAGAAATAGCAAGAGTGGAATAACACAACGTACTCCTTAAAAAAGAAATGCTTAGGTGCTGTATAGTCTAGCTTGAGTGCTCAGACCTGAAATCAGCCGTACCGGTTAATGATATGGTGTGCACACTGCTGGTTTGCAGGGCTGGAAACTCTCAAACAGATGGATTGTACTGCATAGAAAAAATGAGGATGTCTGAAACCAGCCATTAAAAATCAGCATAAAAGGTAGGTTAATGATTCGTTGCTAGGTGATCTAATGATTTGATTGCCTTTCTGTTGGTCTGTCCTATGGTGGTATTTATTTTTATATATTTTCTGTACATTATGAAGTATATAAATACATCAAGTCAGTGCTTTCTGGGGTGTTCTTTGGCAAGATAAATTTTCCTTGCATTTGGTCTCTTGTTTTTTTTTTCTTTTTTTTTCTTTAGTACTCCTTGTTTCTCTGACCTCATTATTATTTTTGAGCTGCTTTTCTGATTTGACATTGAAAACAGTTATTCCAACAAAAGCAGCACAGCATGTTACTTGAACTTTACAAAGTGTCAGGTGGGGATGCTCAGGACTTTATGTTGCAGCCTAAAATCAACAGTTCCAAGTTCCTGGAATAAATTGGAAGCTTTTGTTAAATAAAACTTACTTCTAAGCAGAGAAATGTATAGCCTCTTGACAGAGGTGGAACGTTCTACTTTCTCTCTGTAGCCCAGTTACGGGTATAAAATACAGAACAGAACATGGAGGCCAAACCCATGAGCTATATAAGGCATCAAAACACAGGAGGACATGACCTGTTTTCTTTTGTAGCAGTATCAGAGTTCAGTTCAGCATGAACCAGGAGGGCATAACTAGACAGGGGGAAGCAAGAGTTAGATTAACAAGATACCCTGTAGTAAGAGCTTTTAAACCTCTGTTTCACAGGTCCCTAAAAGTATTTTCAGCAGAGATGGGTGTTCTATATAACAAAAACTTACACATGTTGACTTGCTCTTCTTAGCTTCTTTTGCCACCCATTGGAGTAGTTGAACCATAGGTGGGAAAACTGCTTTTCTGTATACTTTTAATCTCTTTTTGGCATGACGGAATATGCATGTTAGGCCAAAATGTGGGCTAAAATGTGTGTCTTAACTGAGCTAGAGTGATGGTTCTCACCAGATCAAAATTAGATCCCAGTTTAGGTTTGATTTTTCTGTGTATTTTTGTCCTTTCTGACCAGTCTAGATACAGTGTCTTGTTACTATAGGGGTGTATGGTCTCTCATTTCTACCTGTGCCTCAGTCTCTGGAACCATTTATACTTACGCCGTATAGCATGCATAAGAAACATTAGCTAGTACTGCTCAGGAAGGTGGTAGCTCATTTTCTGTAATTCATGATCGCTGGAAGGGGTGGAAGCCAAAAGTAGCCTTGCAGCAAAGCTGATTTTCTTCTAGGCAAAAGAATCTCGCCAAAAAATGGGGAGGGGGAGAGAATCCTCTATCACAATTCATAGATTTTGAGATCTGGATTTTCTGTAAATACTTCTACGTTGTTGCCAGTCCTATGCTGAGAAGGAGGTACAGATTTTTAGATCCCCAAAACCTGAGCACATTTTAAACAAATATCCTCTTTTTAAAAAAAAAAAAATCAATGTAAGATGCAAATACATAATAAAAGAATGGCTGATTTATTTGAAAATTTTCCAGCCAAACAGTAGGGGTTATGTGAGAGTCAGCCTGGGCCCAACATAGCGGACATTGAACCACACCTAATAAGAACAACTGGACCCAGTCTCCATTACTGAACTTAATATGGGTGAGGTTTTGTAGTCCAAAAACTTCAATGTTGTGGTCTTAATGGCTACAGGTAACAAACCAGTCTGAAAGGAAAGGGGAAAAAATTAAGTCCAAAGCAATCGGAAAAATTTCTTTTGTGGATTTTGGGTATTGCCAGCCACATTTGCGTCTTTTCACAGATGAATGGGCTTTTCTGTCACTGTAAGAATGAATTGTAAAGTAACAGACTTGAACTAATTATGCCCTGTAAACCTACAATAATAACAATAAAAGTTTTTTGAAGTTCAGACATGCATGTATTTGGTGCAGCCAGCCAAGCAGATCAACAGTTGAGCAACAGTTTGCCACTTGGGGTTAACAGGATTCAGGAGCATTTTAGGAAAAACAGTTGGATAAGGCAACTCCTGGGAAGAAGTAACTGAAGAGCAGGAGTCACCGATTCAAGCAAGGTTCTTGCCATCTGCATTTCTAGACTGCTTTCAGTTACCAACAGGTGCTGGAAGGTGTCTGTTCTGACTCATATGGAGGTATTTACCCCAAATGCAGGTGGAAAACAGTGTAGGTTGAGAGGTCTGGTCTCAAGCTCTTCATATGTTGTGGCATTTGGAGAGTGTGCCCATGGCCCATGGTCTTGTGTCTTCTCATGATGCTTTTTTCTTTTGATTCTTAAACCCTGCCTATTGGGGGGGGTGGTGGTGTCAGGGGTCAGGGAGACAAAATACATGGTTACATTTATAAGGGTATCTCTTCTAACCTGAACAGAGGGAAGCTGAGCTGTGATCATATCCCCAAATGCTGTCCCAAGAGGTTTATCATTCTGCTTCAGTGCTCCCAGCTGGAAAAGACAATAGTTCATTCTTTAGAAAAACTTAAGCTTCTTTTATATTTCTGCTAGATTTTTTCCAAACCCTTGCTTCCTTGAAGCAAGCCCCTTGTTTTCTCCCCAGCATCCCCAAATTGAACACATGTAGCGGGCTTCCCGGTGGTCAGTCAGCAAATGTTGGACGAACTTGTACTGCACCCAAGCAGCAAATGCAAAACTCAGCAGTATGCTTCCACAGCCTCTGTAACGAAGCCATCAGAGTCCATGGAGCTTGTCTCCAGAATGCGAATTACACATCCCAGTATGTGGTACATTCATCCACCATGCCAGGTTCCTCCTGGAAGCTCTGTGCGTGCAGCTGGATAATGTTGCATCCCAGAACATGTTTTTTTCCTCAAAAAAAGAAGGGGGGGTGTGGGTGGTGTAAAGAACAAAAACAATTATAACCTGTAGTGATTGTTTTTTAGAAGGGTGTTAGTTGTATTTCATCTCAATCCCAAATTTTATCATAGTCTTTAATACATGAGAAAATCATAGACGTGGTTTTCTTCTACCTTACCTGCTAATGCTATCCCTGTTCTGCAGGTAGTATCGGTCTTGTTTTCTGTCTGGGGTTTCATATTTGGTAGCAGGGGTGCAGTGCCCCAGAATTTCATCCTTGCACTCTCCCTTGCAGTGTGCCAGCAAAGCTGTTTGAGTGTCAGTGTGGGAAACTGGCTGAACACCAGTTTGCATCCTCTTGCCAGCCTGGTTCATGGCTTGGCTGAGCAGCAGAGGGTGCAGCATAAGGACCGAAAGGGCTTGTTGCAGGCAGGAGGAGGGCTTGGGCTGCTGAAGCTGGTTTTAACAGGGCTTCTAGTTGTTTTGTCTGGAAGATATGTGAGGTTGTAGTTGGAGGAGCTCAGATGCTCCATGTCAGTTCACTATTCACAGAATACCCCAAACAATAGTTGCACTGACCCAAACGAGGGATGGGTAAACTGTGCCACGGAGCAAGGACACCTTAAACCACGGATACCATAATGTCAAACCACACCATTTAATACTACTCAACAACTGTCATTCCTTCATGTTTGGCTTTTTTTCCTCTGAAGATGTGAATTATTTAAATACCAAGTACATTTGCATGCAAATATTTTTATATTAAATATATTATTGAATGTAGGTATTTGCATGTTAAAATGTATTTTCATAATACACTATCTTTTCCTACAAATCTGCTTCTCTTTGTTCCTCAAATGTGAGAAAATGTCCCTCTTCAGTACCCATTTGAGGAATGGTGTTCCTGAGTGTGCTTCTGAGCCTGATTCTTTGTATGAAAATTCAGGTGTCTGCTTTTTTGCTTTTGATCCAGTTCTGTTTGTGTTTACAAATGCTTATCAGTTTTTTTTAATGAGGTTTTAAGCGTAGCTTTCTACCAAGACATGAAAGGGGTTTTTTGCTGTTGTTTTTTTCCTACTGTAATGAGTCTCGGTGAGAATCTTTGCATACAATCGCACACGAGGAGAAAAGCTAAAACTCAGCTATTTGCCATGGATGCAGCCTCAGTCCTGTGCAACCCAACGTACAACCTTTTCTGCAGTTCCCTCAGTGTCTCCAAGTGTCTCCTGAAAGTGCAGGCACCAGCTGGTGCTCTGCAGAGGTCCCCTAGCAGTCTTTGAGTAGCCCAGTGTCTCATCTTTAAGCTGGGGTTATGAGATGCTTCAGAAATGCTGTAATTGAGGAATGTCTTCATTCAAGTTGGGAGATGAGCTCTGAGCAGATTTTAAATAGAGGCCCCATCTTCTGGGTGTGTTTGCTTGAACACGTCAGGAAGGAGAGCTATATAAAAACCTTGGGGGGGGTGATAAGTGCATTATAAAATGATACAGGAAAGTTTGTTGCAAAATATATTATGGTCATCTCGAATGTCATAATTTTTATTCGTACGCTGTTGATTTTTTTTTTTATTTGAACTTGAATAAAGACAGTTATGCACTATCAGAGAACTCATTAATGGTTTTAAAAACTTTCAGATTTTTTTTCCTTGGTTTTCTGATTATGATAATTATTCACTTGTTCTTTCATTTTAGATGTTGTTCCGCAGAGATGAAAAAGAACATTATTTGTGTCCAGACTTGAAAGTTATATTCAATGCCCTTCTTTGAATGGTGAATCATTCTTCCCTCTTTGTTATTTCTTTCAGGTGAAGCCTACCATCTGCAGGGTTGAAGCATGAGTACTGATGCCAGTCAGGTGGTGATCACTACTCCTCCCCCGGCCACGATGCCTCACAAAGAGCGGTACTTTGATCGCATCAATGAGAATGACCCAGAGTATATTCGGGAGAGAAATATGTCTCCTGACCTGAGACAGGACTTCAATATGATGGAGCAAAGGAAGAGGGTCACTCAGATACTCCAGAGCCCTGTGAGTGGGATTAAGGGGGGATAAGAACAAAAGAGTGTTATTTTCTGAGATTAATGATTAACTTTTTGAGACTTAGAAATCTGTCATAGCTACCTAGAATATCTCTGGACCATCCTCTAAGAAGAGTCACCAAACAGATTATCCAGCATTTTGTCTGCATAGTGTTTTGTCTGTGAACAAGCAGCCTTTATTGTGTTGGTTTTTCTCCTGGTGCTTTCATATTCTTCATTGCTTCATTGCAGTATTACAAAAAGATCTGGCTGTCTGCAGGGCACTTAATTAAAACTTAGGGGCGGGGAAGAGAGTGAAGGAGTCACTGGTCAAATAGGAACAAATTAGGGCATTACGTGGTGTTCTGCTTTCTGTGTTTTAATATTAACGTATCATTTGCATCAGGAATGCTTTCATTAACATTTATAATTGGGTTAAGTTTGTTTAAAAGCTAGACTATGTGTTCTTTTCATGTCCCTGGGGGTGATCATACCCATACTCGGCCATATTAGCACTCATCTACTGGTTGTATAAGTTCTGTACTTATGTAGGCTATATATAAAACTATTAAATCTATTGAACCACTTTAATATTATTTTTAATTTATATTTTAATACATGTATGCTTTGGGTTTAACCTGATGAATACATTGGAAAGTAATACTGTTGCCTTGAGTATTTTGAAGCCATAGGGAGTGACTAAGGGCTGCAAGGGTGAGCCTTTGGGGGGTGTTGGGGTGTAGTGTAATGGGGATAACAGGACCGGGAAGGGGTTAAGCAGCTTTACAGATTCTTCTCTCTTCTGTTCCTCTCTAAGTTGGGGTGCTTCTTCTGTAACTTTTAAGCTTTTCCATATGTAATGAGATTGTAAACAGCTGTTAGTAATCACCCTATTATAGTCATCCATGAATAACAGGATTGTTTGCTGAAGTGTTGTGGAGTGTCTCTTGGATCTGTGTGTTGCTCTGAGTATTATGTGAACCTGTTGACTAAGGAATTTATTACTTTCAAGTCAATTTGTGCAAGCTTGGTTTTGCAGCCAAGCTCTTTTGTAAAGAAAATATTCTATGGAGGTATTGCATAATGCTTTAATCATGATAATTTTATGTTAAACGTGTGATTGTAAAATGTGATCTGAGTCTACTACTTCCTGTTAAAATATTCACATTATGAGTAGCCAGGACTCACAGAAAGGACTAGATCTTTAGCCTAACGGGTAAAAATAAGTTAGATCTTGTTCAGGTTAGTATGTGTTACTTTTTGGTCCTTTTGATGGCAGTATTGAATCTGATGAGCGTAAATATTTCCTTAACATTTTGGGGGACCTTTTGCCAAGTCTGCCATATGCAATAAATGTCCTGTTGCTGCAGCCTCTGTGGTTTTTTTAACAGATGCAGTGTCAGCATGCAGGTTTTAGGAAGGGGGATAAAGAGGAGCAACCCCTGAGTCTAGGTAACTGTTTTAACAGAAGGTTAGCGGACAAAGACCCGCTGGGCTGCTTTTAGTGTCCTGCCGCAAGAGAAGCTGAGCCCAGCATTTTTTGGAAAGTGACTGTTTGGAACTGCCAATAAGTTGCAAGTTTTTGTTGTGCAAGGGAACAGTTGTCCAAATAAGCCAGGGGCCTGCTGCCTGCTTGAATCTTGGCATCTGCCAGGGAGAGGCAGGAACAGCGGAGCTGACTGTGTGATCAGGCAAAAAGAGGAGGTGCCTGAGCTACCAGTTCCCCTCAAATATCTTCTTTTATTGCCTCTTTTCTTGATACAGAAAATTTAGAGGAACCCTGCTATGATATCTCATGTGAGGAAATAAAAGCATTTTTAATACAGTATCTGCGATTGATTGTCCATCAAGAAAATTTTATGACTGATTTGGGGATAGAAACTGCATTATTTCTTCCAGGTGCGATGTGCCATAGTGTTCTTGAGAGTCAGAACTGAAAACAATTACCTTGTCTCCTCCCAAGTATAATATTTGTCACAAAAGGGCCAGAAAGCATTTTTCCTGTTACTAGTCTGTGTAACACAGATTCAGGATTGAACTAACAAGTATTGTGCACAACATTTTTGTTCTATACCTGCAGAATTACATTGCATTAGAAATCTGCACAGAGCTTTGTTGCTTCTCTGGTTTATTCCACTCGACAAGGAAGAAATAGCTTGAAGGTGTTTGGAAGAAGAGGAAGAGAGGTTATCAGACACATTTTAAAGAGCTTGCTCGCTGGTCTTCACCCAGTCTTAGATATATGCATTCAGATCAGAGAAATAGTCATTGACTCATCTTCTGGCAAGTATTAGTAAATATGAGGTGTATGTAGCAAGGATAATACCTTTCTTACACAAGCATGCATGGACTTGTGGTGAGCTTGTTTGAACATGCACTTTCTCTGAGCAAAGGATTATGGTGTAAAACGAAAGGGTTAATCACTGTCATATACTAGGAAGCTCAGGTACTGATTTAATCTGTTTTATTAACAAGCTTTTTTTTCTTTCTTTCAAGTAGGAAAATCTAAATCCTTTAGCAAGAAAATAAATTAGAGAATATATTTCAGGAACCACAGTATATTTTGTGCAATGCATGTTATCGTAAGTGCTACAGCCCTGACCAGACATCTTCAGACATCAAACTGCTGCATCTCTCTGATGTGCTGTTTAATGCACATATTGATGTGCAATCTGACTACTTCTCTGTGCAATTTCCCTTTCCCAAATTAAATAATTTAAAAGCTACTGAAAAGCTATTCCCATTACCTTCAATGTTTGCTAATATCTTAGAGTCTGTTCATAATAAGTCTTAAACAAATTATAGGAGTTTTATGACTGCTGCCCATGAAGAATGTCCTGACATTATCAGTGATTCTCAGACATGTTTGCTTAATATTGCATGTAACCTGTGGGCATCTGACAGCCTGGAGAATCTGATAGGACTGGTGTGTGTGTTGTTCTGTGTCTGGTAGAAAGGTGGAAACAAATTAAGATCAGCTGGGTCTGAGCAGCCTGATAGTATCCAGAGGTACTGCTGGCCAATCTTTAAGATAAAGCCATTTAAGTTTATTTCAGTAATGTCTGCAAGTTCAAAAGGTTCAGGTACTGTGTTGTTATTTTTAAAGGAAAGGTACTATGTCTATGTAGTGGATTAATTTTATTGCTTTACATGGTGTCTGAGATACTTGACCTATAATACATCCAAAATCTGAAAAGATGGGCTTGTGGTTGTTTGTTTGGGTTTTTTTAAGATTTTTCCAACTTATCTTTGAAATTAAAAACAATTTTGTCTTTTTATCTGCTAAATAATAATATATACCTTGTTATACAGAGTAACTACCTCTTTCAAAGACTGAACATTTGTTTGCTGTATCATCAAAACCCTTATTTCAGCTATGGTATACAAGTCCTGGCCTTCATTTCCTTCTGGCATTTCTCTGGTGCCCTCACCATGGCAACCAGAAGCTTCAAAAACACCTTAAGAGGGAAAAAAAAAAAAAGGGCAATGGTTGTGCAGTTATGGTGCGTGAAGACTGAACAGTCAGTTCAGCATTGAGGAGCTGCATGAACATATAGAAGGGAGAAACTCTTTGCAGCCCTCCTGGAGTGGCCAGGGAAGGTGTTGCATGTTTCTGCGGGCAGGCAGCAGTGCCACACTGGTTCCAGTGAGACCATGTGAAACAATTACATTACCAGCAGGAAAGCTAACTACAGGCTTTAGCTAACAGGACTGTGTGTGTAATCTGACAGGAAATTACAATCACTGCTTAAACTGCATTGAGGAGTACCTTGCATTCACTTTGTATCACTATTTGAAGAAAAGCTACAGGTCGGAGTGGAAATGGGAGAGGATGCATTCTTATAAATAAGATGCACAGTTATATGAGATATATTTCATTATTTTTACTGATGTAAGAAAAAGTTGGTGTAGTCAAATTTGTGTATAAAGTGATGAGTTGAACAGCTGAAACATGTAAACATAAAAATGCCCAGTTATTGGAATTTAAATGCCCGTTTTGTGTTTTGAATTTACCAGTGAAAGTTTCATGTGGCTTGTCAAGACCCATTAAATGTGCACTTGCTGTTTTTATATTTGAAACACAGTTATTTGGAGCTTGTTTGGTTTTAAGTTGAGCGGTTTGCTGGCAGGATCTCATCATGCTTTGCTTTAATTTCGTGTTGGATGTAGAGAGCACTTACCAATCCATCATGGCTCTGCAGGGTGTTTGGGGCAATTCTGGCTCAGTACTGCCATTACATGAGGGCACTGGTTCAGGTCTAGCCATCTGGATTGCAAAATCAGGGGGTTTTTATGCTGAGGTTAAAAATGTACTTCTCTCCTGTGCCTTTCTTCCTTCCTGCCTTGTACACCCATGCCTCCCACGCCAGCTGGTGTTGCCCAGGAAAGTGGGGAGATAACAGTCCAGCTTAGCAACTCATCTATTCAGAGGTCTGCCTTAGTACGCAGGCAGATTTTTCTCCTCAAAAACATGCAAACCTACCCACACTTGAATCTCTTTTCTGACTATGTTATAACATAATATGTTATTTTCAAACCATCAGGACAGAGATGAAGGATGATTTGATTTATTTTTTTTCCCAGCTTTTGCAGTTGTCCAGCTTACTTATTTTGTATCGAGTGAACATGCAGTATTTTTGCACCACCACTCCTTTTTAGGGCAGTTCCTCACAGGTTTCAGCTTCCACTGCTTTCCCCACAAGTTCAAAAGCCTTCTGGAGAGTCACCCTTTGGTCATGAAGGGCTTGCAGTCTTCTACATAACCTGGGGACCTCCTTGCTGGGCAGGCCTCTCACATTGTAGCTCTCTCCTCTGGCTTCGGTCTTCTCTGACATCTTCCTGACTTCCTGCTGGGGAATAGCTTATTTAATTGCATGCTTTCGTCATATGACCAGTGCAGCATTTTGTTCACCAGGGGAGATAAGCTCATCTTGGCACATCATTTAAGACATGCCACAAAATGTCCCTTAAAGATCCCCTCTGAACCATGACAATATCCTGCTGAGCCCAGGGCAGATTGGGGGGCTAGGCAAGTTCAGCATTTTAAGAGGGGGGGATTGGTGCTCAGAATAATGCTGTCTTAAATCAAGGCCATCCACTAGATCTATATGAGAAACCAAGAAATCCCATTGCCTAACTTCCATTTCTATAGTTGCAACAGTGCATGGTCAATTCATGCCCATGTCCTGCACTACAAGTGCAATTGTGAGGTTTTTCCCTGCTTCCCTACACTAAAAATGAGTTACCTTTCACTCCTCTCTTATTTCCATATTGTTGCTTTCCATTCAGTTTGAACTGTGGTTTTCATTACATATAAATGCCAACAGTTTCCAAATCGACACCCCCACCCCCCCCATATTTCTAATCTTCCTGCTGGTTGTTGCTGCTTGGGTTTGGGTTTTTGTCATCTCGGGGAGGGGGGGGGATCTGTAGATCCTGTTGTACTTTTGGCACCATATTCTTTAGATTATTCGTATCGTTAAACAATCAGATCCATCCTCCTTTGCCTGACAACTTTCCTATGGTCCTATAAATTTGAAGTTATTAATTGTAAATAACACTCTGATCTGAATTAATTCCCTAGGTAAGTGATAAGGAGATATAAAATAAAATGCATTTTAACAAAAGCCACCATTTTTCTTTAATTCACTAGTCTTGTAAATTCTGTCCAATAAAGGCATCAAATTGGTCTGGCGAAAGCAGGAAGAGGGGTTTCCACTGCAGTAAAAAAGTAATTAAAAACAATTAAAAGAACTACTTAGCTGTATTCATTTTTAAGTCCTTTTTCTTTTTTTTGGCTCTTAAATAATCCTTTGGTTAGTACATGCTCTTTCCAGGATTTTCCAGGGACTGTTAAGTTGTGACTGATGACTTTCCTCCCTGGCTGCCGGAGCACGTGCATCCAGAACGCCCTGCAAGCGGTCTGCCCATCATCTGTCCTGGTGCATCACCACCACATGTGTTCCCACCCTCCTTACTCCTGCGCTTACTGAAAAAAACAGTTAATTATGCTCGGAAATGTGTAAGACCCCTGACAAGCTGAAATTTTTTTTCTTCTAGCGTTATAAGTTTTGGCGGTTATATTCCATCTAGCAAGATGCATATCGTGGCTTTACTCCACGAGAAAACGTGAGGGAGAGACCCAGACCCTCTGTTCACGGCAGCAGTTTTGCGAGTGTGGACATTGCTGGTGCTGGGACTTTGGGAGCTGGGTGTGCTGAAGAAGGGCTTTGCAAAGGAGTTCAGCGCTTCAGGTTTTGCTTTAGAGTATCTCTAGGCTGCTTATCACAGGAGAAAACATGCTGCTTCAGCTCAGGAAGGGAAGCTAGTGTGTACCAGGTTAGAGGAGCCGGAAAAACCGGCGCAGGCTGAGCTCTGTATGGGGACTGACTTGCTGCTGATTGAGTCACTGAATCCAGCCCAGATACCCATACGCTTCACTGCAAGTGAATAGATTATTATAACTTTACCTAATTCCCCATAATTATTACTGAGCCTATTTCTTTCCATCTAAACAAAGAAGCTCCCCTACCCCCCTGTTGGGTTTTTTTTTTCATGGGGTTAACAAACACTTTTTGTGACTCTTATCTGCTCCCCGCCAGCCTTAACTCACTGGCGGTTTTTTGTGGCCAACTCCACCCTTTTCCACTTAGGGCATGGGTTGTTTGTATCTAAACTCCAGTCTTGAAACAGCCTGTTACGAAGCTGTATCGGCTGTTTTGGTGAAGGTCTTCCTCTTCACCAGCAGCTGCGTTTACAGCACAGGAACTAAAATTAAGGTCTCTTCACTCTCAAGAACAAAATACCAGTAAGTTTTGAAACTTTTCTTCAGTGATGGTGATTTGGCTTAGAGACGCTGCATGGGTGCATTTATATGTAGATAGGTTGAATTAGACCCTTTTAAGAAATGGATTTAAGACATATAAACTCTGATCAAAAATGGACAAAAGTGAAAAAGGGTGAAGGGGTTTCTTGTATTGTTCTGCAGCTTTTAGGCTAACAGCAGTGCTGCTATTAAATGTAGGCACCTCACGTATCTTTTCTATCTACTTTTCCTGGAGACTGACAAACTGGACCTTACTGTACTCCTGATGTGAGCACATGCTTTCTCCTCTTAAAGGTTTGCGATGGTGTGGAGTATTTGTAGATGACCTGTATACTATTGTTTTCTCTATTTACAGGGAAAATTTTTTTCTTGTGATTTTATTTCTACTTCTTTTGGGTGGATAAGGACTACATGGAAAAATCAATGGTCAACAAACAGGAAACAGCATAGAAAGAGTGAAAATACTTATGAGCCTGCTTACTTAACATCCTCAGAGAGCTGCCTACCAAGATGAAGAGATAAATACTAAAATTTTCTAGCAACATTATTATTCTGTGCTATATATAGATGTGTATACATGTAAAATGGGTTATTCTAGGAAGTTGGTTATTCTAGTTTTTCTGCTTATGTTGACTGAAAGATACCAGTTGTCAACTGGTACACGCAAATGTAGCTTTGATTCTTAAAAGCCCCACTTTACACTGTCAGCTCACACTTTGACTGTCCTGAAGGAAAATGAAAGTAAACAAGGCGGAACTGAGGCTTGTAACTCCACTCTTGAGTTTCAGAGAGCCCTAGCAGGTCTAAGCTGAAAGATTTTTGCATCTAAACTGCTTGAGTTTATGATGTGTATCTGGAAGATGATTGCAAATATTTCTGGAGAAGTAATTTTATGATATTAGAAAGGCCTCGACCTAATCATGCAACTAATGACTCTATCAAGAAAAGCTGTATCTGTTCTACAGGCTGCAGTACCATGTAAGGCTGTCTAAGCTGGTGTAAAAGAGCTGGCTGGAGTTTTAGAAACAGAAAGTTTAGAAACAATGGAGTTCTAGAAAGGGTTTTAGGAACAGGCTGGGCTGCCCTGTATATTTTTACTGGTGAGTTGCTGAAGTTCATGTCTCAGTGCAAGGTAGTGGAGTGGCATTCAGAAGGTGGGTGAGATAGAAGCAGAACAGCCAGGCGTTGCCAGCTCAGGGCTGTCAGGGCAGCAGCTGGCAGGCTTGGCTGTGCAGAGGATGCTTTGGTTCATGGTGTAAATGCAAAACTATGTTTTCCTTGGGTGTAACTTAGTGTAGTTCAGCGCACTGCAGTTTTGAAGAGAACAACCTCAGCTGGCAGTTGTGGAAGGGGAGTTTGTAGCCTGCTGCGTACCAAGGTCAGGCTATTTGCTTAGGTGTCTGCCTGCTGCCAGGTGACTAAAAGCTCTACTCCTAGTTGTGCATCTTATCTGAAATATTGCTTTATCTCCTTTCCAATAGTTGTCATAGGCCCAGTTTTCATACCATGGGCTGTTTTCTATGCAAACTTTCAGCAGGACGCTTGAGGTGCTGTTCCAGCAAAAACAAGGGGGGGACACTGGTGAGCTGGGCAGGTGAGCTCACTGAAGGCAGAGGGATGCTTGTGCAAACGGGAAGCGATTCTCAGCTACGGTGGGGTGGGTTATCCAGATGGCGGCCTTGCCGTAGCACTGGTGCAGGCACAGGCAGGTTGTCTGAGTCCAGAAGTGGTGCAGCTGTGTTGACAGGGCGACTGTGTTGACGGGCAGCATGGATAGCCATGAGGTGCTGTGCTTCTCACTTTGGGACTGTGTACCCCACTGTAAAAAGTCAGTGCTATTATTGTGTCATCTTATGTCTAAAGTTTTAGTGTTCTAAAACAAACAAAAAAACACCACATGTACCCAAAGAGCTATTTAAATCCCAGAGCTGAAACTTTCTCTTTATTGAGCAATGCTGAGCATACAGCTGAATAATTTTTCATTCATCTGACAGTACAGTTTTTCCTTTGTCAGCATTTTCTTGTTGAATAGTACATCTGAAGTTACTAGTGGCCTTAACGCTTGAAAAATATCTGCTTTGTGCCAGAGCAGAGTGTTTGTCATCTTTTTGAAAACATATCTCTCAAGCATGACTTTTACTTCATCACTTGTGGGCAGTTGCAGTGTAATGCGTTATATATATTAAAGTCTCATGAATTAAAGCAAAACCAAACTGCTTGGTCTCCAGGCTGCAGTTAGGTTTTCAGAAGCAGATTGCTGCTGCTGAATGGGTCAGATCCCAAAATGGGAGCCCTGCATGGTAGTGGTTTTATAGAAATCAGTGCTGTACAATGAAAGCTCCAATACATATAATTAATTTAATTACTAATATGCAAGGTAAATTGTCCAGAAGAATTTGATGCCCTTCATATGAGCCCATCAGGAATTATCAGAAACAGAGGAAGGTTGTGTTAGCACATGTGGGATGGTTATCTAAGGACATACAGATCTGAGTTTTAAAGGTCTGTAGCAGTGAACGAAAGGTATTGAAATATTCATAAATATGCATGGAGGAATGTGAATGAGTCATGTGCGTGACACACTGAAGGCTGCAGTCTGCTAGAAAACATTGTTGCGCACTGGTGTGTGGATATATCGCATACTTTATTTCATGCACTTCATCCATATCCTCATCTCTGTTTTACAGCCTATCCCAAACCTCCATATTTGATAACTTGCCCTGGATCTTACCTATCTTCTGTTATTTCTGAAATTATTTTTAAGGAAAGCTGCTTGTTTGGTTTAACAAAATTCTTGATACAACACTAAATCCTCATTTGTAGTAGCCTCAGCAAGTGTATAATACGCTACTGTTAGCATCAGAGAGCAAAACTAAGCTCAGAAGAATGAAAATAGCATGATCAGAAAGCAGAAGAATTAAAAATACAATAAGAAATAAACAAAAAAATCTTTCTGTCAAAAATTGCCTGAAATACATCGCACTATCTTTTTTTCTGCTATAGAAGTAACATTACTCATACAGGTTTTAAAAAAAAAAAAAAGTCTGAATATGACTAACAAGAGCTTACTGCAAATGTTTTTGCAGATCCTTTTTATAGTTCTTGTTGGATTGAAGTGAGAGTGATTTAATGTAATACAGATAACTGTTTTTCTCCATCTCCTCCCAAGCAAATACTTCCATGAATTTCGTGAATTCTGTCTTCCACATGGCCCCTGGGACACTACAGATGTGCAGTTTCCTTATATACGTAGAATCATTTAGGTTGGAAAAGACCTTTAAGACCATCAAGTCCAACCGTCAACCATGCCCACTAAACCATGTCATGAAGCGCCCTGTCTACATGCTTTTTGAATACCTCCAGGGGTGAACCACTTCCCTGGGCAGCCTGTTCCAATGCCTGACAACCCTTTCAGTAAAGAAATTTTTCCCAATATCCAATCCAAACCTCCCCTGCTGCAACTTGAGGCCGTCTCCTCTCGTCCTGTCACCAGCCACCTGACAGAAGAGACCAGCACCCACCTCACTACAACCTCCTTTCAGGTAGTTGTAGAGAGCGATAAGGTCTCCCCTCAGCCTCCTTTTCTCCAGTCTAAACAACCCCAGTTCCCTCAGCTGCTCCTCATAAGACTTGTGCTACATGTTGTAAACAAGAGTGAAAGAGCATTTCGGCCTTGCAGAGTGTGCAATGAGAGCTTTCTTGCAGGGGGCCTCTTTCAGGAATATTTGAGAAGTAATCAAATATCTTGGGATGACAGAATTTGAAAATAAGTGTTAGTATAGCTTGTTGATGAAATATATTGGCCAGTCGTCTCTGCAATCTTAATAGATCACAGTAAGAGAAGGAGAAAGTGCTATAAAAGCATAGCCTTATGGTGAACCATTAGCAGAAAAGCAAGCTGGTGCTGGGATGGCTGGTGCTTGAAAGTCTGTTTTATGTGGTTTGGGTCTTGTTATTTGGGGTGGGGGAAGCTTTCTGTAATGTGAGGGATGTGCAAAGGGCCAAGGAAGTACTTCTGTTGTTATTTTACATTTTTTGCACTTGCAAACAGGTTGGTAGAACATAAAGGTTGTTCCTTTTTCTATGCATTTTGAGCTGTTTGACCATCAAAATGCTTTCTTCTAGTTATGTGAAAAATCCTTGTGTCTTCTACAGGGTATTGTATAAATCATGCGCATCTGAATTTCATTCAAAACCACTTTGGCTGTAGTGAGAGATACTCAGATTCAGGTACTGACCAACCTCAAGGATTTAAACTGGGCTGTCATGGGTTCTGCTGAATCATCTGTTTCCTGGTTTTTCAGATTGTGATTTTCTGTGTATCCCCTTTGTTACCCTGAGGTACGGCAGCACATTAAACACTTAGTGCTGCACTTGAATTTTCACTGAGAGTTGTGCTTTGAGTATGTAAGAAGCTACTTACTGCCCAGTGCTCTGCAAATGGAGCTCTCGGCCTCTCAGAATGAATGTCCCAAATTGGTGGAAGCATCTGACCTCGACCTCCTCGCTGCCATTCTGTGGAAATGATGACAGGGCCCTGCTGCACCTTAAAGGCATGTTTGGGGGATTAGTGAGGTAATGCTTGTGAAGCACTTGGATTTACAGCAATTATCTGCCCAGAGAAAATCTTGTCAGGTAAATAATAATTGTCATCTCAACAGAGTACGAGTAGCATGCAAAAAAGGCATAGGGCCACATGCTGAGACATGGTAAGAGTTAGAAATACTGAATTTATTTTCTAGTGAGAACTAGCCACTGTGTGCCAAATGAGGCGTGGGGACAGGACAACTGTGGTATGCTTAAAGATAATTTTCTGTGTGCAAGAGGAGCAAAGAAACATCATCTGCATGTCTGACTTCCATCAGCCTGGCCTTGCGGCCACAATCGGGTTCCAGGCTGGGGACGGTGCTTGTTATTTTGTCAGTAAGAGTGGCAGCCACATTGCCATTGGAACACATGGAGTCATGGTGATGATAGCCATCCTTGGAGCTGAATCAGACTGAAGGGAGTAGGTTTCACGCTCCTCTGCTGATAAATGAAGGATGAAAGTCAGGATGTTCACACCAACCACTTGCTGTTTCCCACAAATCCTTGTTTGCCTTTCTGGCAATTACCTCCCATAATTACCTCCCATTAGTTTCCCTTACAGGCTCCCAGTGCTGATGCACCTCCAATACCTCCACTTCTTTTCTCGCAGTCCCAGCTAGGTTCCTTTCCTCACTCTATTCCCTGCTTCTTCTTTCCTTTTCCCCATCTGCTCCCTTCTCCTCCTACGTAGATCTTACCCACAGCAGCCACTAAAGAGAAGAATCTGACTTTGCCCATACATCTTCAGGCTAGCAAGAAGTTGTTCAGCTGTTTGGGGGATGCTGCATGTGTAGTCTGGTCTACACAGAGAGATCCATGTAACAGATTACTACGCAGTCAGTCTATGTGAATTTTTAGAAGCTTTACTTGTGGAAATCTGGCAAGTCTCAGGCATACATGAACCTGACAAAATTACTCCAAGGAAGGGCACAGGTGTCTGAAAACTTAGAAATTAAAGTGTAGTTATGGATGCTTAGCTGTCCAACTGAGAGGCCATATTGAGTAGAATCTTGAGGATGTTTTTTGGGGGTCTGGTAGCACTCTCTTAAAGAGTCAAAACCTGTTGATGAACAGACTATATCAGGAGATTGGTGGATTTTACCCAAGAAAGTGGGTGTTTTGGAGGACTGAATTAAAATTTAGTGAAGAAGTTACATTTGTCATACAGAACTATTTTCTTTTTAAATTGAGAGCAAGTACTCCACTAAGGACGGCAGCCTGAAAGGAGCAATTACATGCAGGGAATAGCCTGGAGTTATAATAGGGGTCAGCTGCATGGTAGAGACACCAAATGTCTTTCTGGAATGAACCAGCAAGAGCGTTCGCAATACACCTCAGCTCATGTTGTGTGCAGCTTTGCATACTGCTGGTTCAGACAAAAGCTGGAAGATGCTGCCAAGAAATAATGAGAGGTTTAGAAAATACAACCTATAAGGATAGTTTGAAGGAATAGAATTTACTTAGTCTAAAAGTGTCAGAACTGAAGTAGTCCTAGGACAGGCATTTGTTGTGGATAGTGGTTAATCTGCCTATCATCTAGAAGGAACAGACATCATCCACAGCGCATAGTGTATTCAATTTGATACCATGAAAACCTTTTTCATGATATATTCTGCAAGAGTGTATCTCTTGGAGTTGCAGACATTTTATACAGGAGGAGAGGGAAGGGGTTTTCCCTTCGGGAGAAGGAAAGAAATAGAGACAAGATAATATCCCAGCATTCCTTCTAGTTTTGGCATGGCTGTGATACTACTTGAGCATGGATGAGCTCCAGGTTTCCAGTTGTTTATAACTTTATCAAATTTGGATGGACTTTCAGAGCGATTACGGAATTAAAAAATATCCAGCACTAAAAGCAACACATCCTGATCGAATTTCAAGTACCTCTTCCAAAATATGGAGGACTCTTTAATTATTGATAAAAACTGTTTTTGTTATCATTTACAAAAATGCGTTTTATCTTGTCTTTTTATGGGAAATAGTTAACCCTCTGTGACCAACCACCTTCCTCCCTCCCCCAGATTGCCAATACATAGCATACAAAGTTGAAGCCAGATGGTTAAAGTTTGGCAAAGTTATAAGCAGCTAAAAACAAGGTCTAAAGGGAAGTTTCATGTAACATTAATAACAGGCAAAGCTACCAGCCCCACCTATAATAATCTTATTTCTATCAAAGCCAGGTTTCCTTGATGATTCTCAAATGTTTCTGCAGGCTTTTAGAGAAGATCTGGAATGCCTTATTCAAGAACAGATGAAGAAGGGCAATAACCCCACTGGACTGCTTGCGTTACAGCAGATTGCTGAATACATTACAGCAAGCTCTTTTGCAGGTTTTTCCTCATCTTCACTCAGTAAGTGAATTATACATACAATTGCACTTTTTCTTTTCTTTTTTTTTATTATCACCATGGTTTAGCAATGGTGGGATCTCCTCTTTCTTTGAATAAAGTTCTGTCAGAGCTTTCTTAATCTGTGAACTAGTACAGATGGTGGCCTTAACTGTCCTTTTTAAGCTTCTTTCTCTCAAATTCTTTGATTTGTATAATGGTATCCAAAATGTTTGGAGTCCCCACACTCAGTTATTCTAGAATTTGCTAATAGAAGTTTAGCTGAGATAGGGAACAAAATGCTGTGCCCTGTTACTATCAGCAGTTTAACATGAGCATAAACTGAGATGTGAAATATGTAACAATTTAGATTGTTTATTTTTCTACTCTTGCATATAAGTTGCTATTAAAAAAAAAAAAAGGAGGGGGGAGAGTAGCCTGGCAAACTGAATTGTTACACAAACAGCTCTCTCAGTTAAAAACAGCTTGTAGTATGCACTGTAGTTACAAAGATGTCACTAGGATCTTCCATTTAACACCCAAGTTCTTCTTCGGAAGTCATGAAGCACTGAAATGTTAAAGTTG